>JAJIBD010003458.1:0-116527 GCA_021461705.1 Cryptotis parvus | reverse complement strand
AAGCAAAGCTATCAAAAAACTGTTACTTCAACACAGCAGAGCTACTAACTCAAATACTAAGAGAATACCAAAGTACTGAAGCAGAGTACTAAAGTAGTGCTTCAGAATACTACAGTGTTAATAATCTCCCCACCCCAGAATCAAGATGAAGATTTAGGAGGGCAAGGATGTTTAGAGAAAGTAGTGTTCCCTCCCATGGAAGCTGTGAGATCCAACACATTGTTAAGCTGTTGCTGCTGTTATTGTTCTACTGTTGTCATTATTGTTGCTGTTGCTGTTGAATGAATTCCCAGTGGGCCTAGGAGATGGCTATAAGGGCTGGGGCCTATGCATTTTACTGTAGAAGCCCAAACTTGATCTCTTACACCTCTAGGTATGGAGTCCCCTGAAATTATCATTCTAAAACACAGCAATCCCTATCACTGTTTCTAAATCACATACTTAAATTTTTTTTAAAGCTGTGGGCCAGAGATAGCATTGTGCAGGCGGGCATTTTCTCCTTGCACATGGCTCCACCTGGTTTCCAGCCCTGGCACCTCTATGGTACCCCTGGGTTCCAGCCCTGGCATTTACATGTAGACCTCCAGCTGTGATCCCCGAGCCTGGTAAGAAGCCAAGAGTAACCCTGATATCTTCTCCGGCCACGATGGCTCCAAAAAACAACTTCTCTCGAGGTCGTGAGAGGAAAGGCATGAAGGAATAATAGATATCTTCTGTCGCACATGATCGGCACCAAGTCTTCCCAGAAAGGGGGCGTTTGTCCACATTCGGTGTCTTCAGCAGACTGGATTTGGGGTCTTGCTCCAGCCAGACCTCCGCCTCCCCTGCCATGCCGGGAGGCGTGAATAGACCTTGACCAGCTCCTCAGCAGTAGGGGTGACCAACAGAGGCAAAGAAGGCCCAGCCAGGTTCTGTCAGCAACACGCACCAAAGTTCAGCTCCATGTCAGAGGCACCCCCTGTGGGGGAAAATTTCCCCGCGGGTGGTCAAGCAGCCAAAAATGACCGCTATTTGATACTTGAGCCTCCTTCAGTTAATAGTCTAGCACAGGCCCCGCCGGCCTGTCCGCGAATAATCCTGCTGTCCTGAGCAGAGATACAAAGCTAGCTTCGGGTCCAGAACTTTCTTTCTTAATAGTAAGAAAACAGATACTGAGGACCTGCTCCTGCCAGCAGGAGAGAGAGAGAGAGAATCTTCTATCAGAAAGCTTTCGAAGAGACGTTTCTAGAGATGGTGGCTTCCTGGATGCTAACTGACCCCAACTCCACTCATCTCCATCCCTGAAGGCAAAATCCACTTGTTCAGCAATCTTTTAAAACAACCAGGAAAACCTGAGAAACTGTTAGAAGCTGAGCCAGGCAAATTTTGATCAGGATTAACTCAGATCTTCATAGCTACCAAGACACACTCTGGTCTTCTGGAGTAAAAAACATTTCTTCAGAGATAACTGAGAGGAAGCTCTGTTTGATCCTGACTGACTCATCTTCTTTCCTCAGATGGTGCCTCAGACACCAGGAGAAATTCTTCACGGCAACATTAGTCAACATTAGTTCACGTTGGAGGGCTTCTTCCCTCCTTCTTATTTATTAATTTTAGACAACTGCGGATTTACCATTGTGTCCATGACAGCTGCCATATAACAATGTTCGATACTGCCCTCCACCAGACTGTCCTCCCCACTGACCCACCTCCCCGCCCCCCAATCTTCATGTTAGGCTCACCTGAAGGTTCGCCAGAAAGCTCCCACCTCAGGTCAGGTGAGTCCTTCCATGCTCCCAGGACCCCTGAGGCACAATGTGAGACGACTAGGGACCTGTCTGGGAGTTTGGCTCTTTGTGGCATCTTTCTGTCAGTCAGAACAAAGCTCCCCGCCGCCCAGGAAAGGCAAAGCACTGGAGTATGCTGCCCTCATGGGGCCTACTTGGGAACTAAGCCATCTTTAAAAAGCACAGCACCTTGAGAGTGAAGCCTGGCAGTGGTAAGTGGCCAAGACACGCCCCATTCTTCCCCTCAGAGGGCCTGAAGGCACAGTCAACCCACACCTGGGCAGACCTTGGGCCACGGTACTCTAGCGCGCGCTCCGCACGGACAGTTAAGATTCCTGCTGCTGGGGAGGGAGGTTCCTTGCTCAGTGAATCATTTCATCTGAGCAATTCAACCCCTCAGCGCGCCTCAATGTTATAGGTAGGCAACAGGTCTGCCTGCACCCTGACCTCCCTAGAGTCACGCAGTCTTGCTGTTTTTTTCCCCCCCGACACCCATAATTCTCCTCCCTGATTTTTTGATTGGCTTTTTTGTCCACACAGCTTCGCCTTTGCTTGATTATATCTCCCAAAGTAATGGGAACGGACGAAGGTTAATTGTTAAGTGAATGTTCATTGTGAGTGGATCAGTTAAGGCACAGTGTGTGGAGCCTTACTCAAATCCTACCTGTTAAAATGAAGCAGCTGGATGAGCATCCGGTTGCTTTATCCTACATCAAATGGTTCCTACAAATAACTTTGTGCCAATACCTACCTAAGACATGGAGGCATTCAATGGATAAAGACTTTGGTACTAATGTACACCATTTGGTCAAGATTTTCCCCTAAAGATATGACATAAAGACAGGCGGCTTCATTTTTCTAATTAAATGTTTATTGACATGAATTATAATATTATACGCTTTCGGGGAATGTCATTAAACAGCAACCTGTGTGGTGAGAATGAGAACTGGCCCAGCTCCTACAGAACACACCATGGATATTTCTCACAATATTAAAAATAAAATTGCCACATGGCTCAGAATTTCCACTCTAGATATGTGTCCTAATAACACAATCAAAGGAAGAGTAATGCCCACCATAGGTTCCTTTGCAGTTTTTTTGTAATAGCCAACAGCTTGAAAAACCAAGTGTCTGACAACAAATGGGAGAATGAAGAAACTGTGGTAGATGAATGTACAAAATAGCAGTACTCAGCTATAAGAAATCATGAAACTTTGTCTTTGCTACAGTCAATATGGAACTAGATGGGCTTGTGCCAATTGAAATCAGTCAGAAAGAGACATGAATATGGAATTATCTCTCTCTCATGGGGGAAAAAAACAAAATATGGAAATAGCCAATGTCCAATGAAACAAACACTTATGACTCTAGCTAGAGACTGAGGTTACCAAGTGGGACCGGCAGGAGGTGAAAGGGCCCTAGGGACAGGGGAAGGACACTAGCGCTTGGTGGTGGGAGCAGCGTAGTCACTCTTTACTCCTAAGGTATGGAAACATTTGTAATTGATGCTACTTCAATGTTTAAATATAAAATAAACGAAAATAAACAACATGTGTATTGGTCACATTAAATTCACCACTGAAAGTCTAATTTACCTTAATCCATACATAGGTCCTCTTTCTACCTCATTTCCCGCCTCATTTCCATTCAAGTCCTATAGGCTAACGTGTCCCACATACTAGATATTCATTTGAATTCATTTAGTCCATCCTATAACCTGGTTTCTCTGCTAACTGTTTTAAGAGGGCCAAACTGAGCACATTTTGCCTTTGTCCATCGGGCTTATTTCACCAAACACAGTCCATTGATGTTGCAAATGACGGGGTTTCCATATATGTGTATACAGCTGACTAACATTCCGGTCCGTGACTCCATATGCTTTCTTTATCCATTTTATCAGTCAATGAGCACTCCCTCTGTTTCTAGTTCTTGGCTGCTGAAAATATTGCTGCAGTAGGCAGGGGAGCATCTATCTTTTGAATTCCCATTTGTGTTTTCTTCCAGGAAAATACCAAGAAGTGGGATGATGCACCATGCGTTAGTTCTGATTGTGATTTTTTTGGGCTTTTGGGTCACACCCGCCACTCAGGGTTACTCCTGGCTCTTCACTACAAGAATTACAGATGATAGTTCCTGGGGACCATATGGGATACTGATTTTAACAGGGTCACAGGCCGACCGCATGCAAGGCAAACGCCTTACCGCTTGCTATCGCCCCGGCCTCCTGACTGCTGATATCTTGAGGCCTTTCCCTCTGCTTCCTGTAGTGGCAGCACCAATTATAGTCCCACTGGGGGAGTGAAAGGGTTCCTTCTTTCTGCACCCTCTCCTGGTCCTTCCATGGCTTTCGCGTAGCTGGGTCCACACAGGATCACTCGCTGCTACTGGGGTTGTTTGAGGGAGTGAGGCTTGGGCCAATCTGAGGTAACAGGGCTTACCCTAGGGCTGTGCTCAGGGCTCATCTCTAGCAGTGCTGGGGTTTGAGCTGGGCTTGGCTGTACAAGCAAGTGCCTTCATCCTGGTATCAACTCTCTGACCCTGCTATTTTGATTTGCAGTTCCTAATAAGATAAACCTTTTCACTCGGTTTATTGTGCTGACCCTCTCTATATTCTATTGGACCAAAAGAAAATAAAATACACTATCTGCTCGGTTCCTCCAGTCAGGTTCCAATAAAAATGGTTTTTTACCCTAACATTCCACAACCACACAGCAGAGAATTAAATAATTAAGTCAATAAACCAGATTTTGTGTACAAAGATTACGTCTGTCTCCATCAACATGTCACTTTGATGATTAAAATAGAGTCATCAATCAGCATTATGCTGGGCTGCTACAGCAGTGTGAGAGCGTCCAGACAACTTTGTGGTATGCGCTGATGTCGCCAGAGAGCTGCAAAATTAGATAGATCCCTTCCAGATAAAATTCTTATCTGGGAGATACTTTCATTTTTGTAAAAAGCGCAACAGAGTGTTGCCAGACTGTTTTAGAAGGCAAGAGGCAGGTGTTTGGATTTCTTGTGACATGTTTTTCACCCTGATTTAAAATGCTGTGTGGAGGCATCCCCCGCACATTGCCCGGAAACAAAAGGGAGTTTTGAGAGATGACCCCCGCTCTTTCCTGGAATTTGCACAATGGATGGGGAAAGCTTGCTTGCAGCCTCCCGCCTCCAACAAACAACTGTTGACGTTTATTGGTAATCACAGAAACCTGGCAATGAAGAGCTCATTTTCCCCTGGTTTACGCAGAACTGTACCAAAGTGGAAAACACCATTTGCTTAGCAAACCCATTTTGTCTTTGTGCAACATTGTACTGTGTCAATCAAGCAAATAAAGGTAGAAAGCCTCATTTACTTAAATGGATTGTTCCTGGTTTCAGCTCATTGCTTCTCTGGCTCCAAGAGGGGGAAAATAATGAAGATACTCGTTGCTTGCTGTTTTTCTGCTTTTATATAGTCCCTCTGCCTGGGCAAAACCAAAGCATTACTATTCTGTAGTTATTGAAGACGCTCTGAGTATGCCTCTGACTCTTTGGAGAAGAAACTTGTTGCAAGATTGAACGTAAGTTACTTTTTCTCATTGTCTATAGTGTAGATTACAAGTTACCGGTTTAAACAGTGAAGTCAGTGTGAGCAAAAGCTTCTAAACTTGCTATGTGGGCAGAAACAGCACAACGTGTTCTTGAGATCCAAGATGCTAGACTGAATCTCTTAAGTTCCTGTCTGGGGGCCTGGGTGCTTTTTAGACTATGTTCACTCCCCCCCATCTAGGGATCTGGGTGGGTTTCTGACAATCCCTGATGCTCCTGCAACCCAGTGGGTCTGGGATTTTGTCTAATTGCACGGTCTTTGGAGAATGAGAAAACACAAAGTATTGCATTTATTATAGCATCCGACTGATTCACAGAAAGGAGAAATTATTTTACCTTTGAAGTCTTTTTTGTGAAATCAGACATAATTTTAACAAACCGGACTCGGGACTTAATTTGCTGGATGAGTCTGGACCGTGAGTTGAGCTCAGAGCTCTCAGGCTCTCAGCCTCCATGTAGTCCTCATCTGCAAACGGACACTTATCAACTCTGGGGTAGGGGTTTTGGAGGCCTGGGTGCACGCCTCCAATCTTAGTAAATCTTAGTTCTAAGTACTTAGTACTTAGTAAATCTTAGTACTCAATACTCAGCAAATCTTAGTACTGAGTACTTAAGTCGTGAGTACTTAGTACTTGGTAAATCTCAGTAAAGAGCTTGATATTTCATGCAAGTTCAAGAAATGTGAACTCCCACTTTTCTGTATGACCCTCCAGCAGAAACCCATGTGATGCCAACGTTTTCTACAGTTAGTGGAAAAGAAATAGTTTGCCAGAGAGAGGCAATAGGATTATTCTCCTGGAGGTGACTGCTATGGAATTTGATCTCCACAAAGTCATCATGTGTTAAGAATGTTAAGCATTTTGCCATCTGATTGAACAGAGCATTTCAAACCAATATGCAGGGGCGCAGGGAGACAGATTGCCACTTTGTCTGGGGCGCACAAATTGTTTACATCAGGATTCAGCTTTGACCCCTGGCTCTGTGTGGCCCCCCAGAACTAGAGAAGCTGCCGGGCTCCAGAAGATCCGACATAAACCGTCGGTCCTGATTGGATGAGTATTGCCAGAAGCGACAGCTGGACCCTCTGGAGCACAGAGAGCACAGACCCCGCAAAAATAGCTAAATAAACAAAACAAATATCCAACATGCTGGAAATACATTTTTAGGAAGTTGAGGAGACTTTGGGCCCTGCTCAGTGGCTACTCCTGCTTGGGCTCAAAGGTCAGAGCTGGTGATACTGGGGGTCATTGCAGTGTTGGGGGGGTCACTTTAGACCTACTTCTAGCTCTGTGTTCCCACAAATTCATTGATAAAACTTTTATTTCAGTGCCTTGGCTACAAAGCTTTTATTAGCAATTTACCCCCTGAAGCATTCCAGCCCAGCCCTGCACCCAGCACCCAGCACCCTCCTCCTCCCGCCCGGCCCAGTGTCCTCTCCTCAGTGTCCTCCCTGTGGTAAGTTTCCAACTGAAGCCCAGTTCTCAGTTTCTCCGTTTCCATGGTCTTTGGACATTTATTATTCTCCTATCCTGATTCCTTGGTTTCTGTTTTTCTTTGAAGTTTTATTTTATTAAAGCACTGGGAATTACAAAACTATTCATCACTTGTATGACTTGTATCACTTGTCTTCCCATTGTTCATCAATTTGCTCAAGTGGGCACCAGTAATATCTCCATTTGTTGGGAATGAGGTCCATTATTGTTACTGTTTCCGCATATCGAATACACCACGGTAGCTTGCCAGACTCTGCTGTGGCTCAGGGTTCATCTCAGCGAGTCCAATCTTTTCTGTGTCAGACCATCAACCATCCAGGGGCCCACAGGAAGAGCCCTGTGTAGACAAGCCTATCTCCTGTATGCCACCTGCCTACAAGTCAGGCACCACAGCACACCTGTGGATTTTGACATAAAATGTTTCCTCACCAATCCCACCACCAGTGTCAATTTCCCACCCAGTGTGGCCAGATTCTCTCTCCTACATGCCCACCCTAGTGCCCCCTCCACCTGCCACTTTGACAGACACCTTTTAATTTTTTAATTTGGTTATTAAAATGTGGGTCTCATGATAACAGTGTTGTTGACTCTGTGGTTTGGATGCCACATGGCTCTATCTTACCTTTAACATCACCAGCTGACCTGGGTTTCCATGACCTGAACCCTATCGCTTCTCAGCCCTCCCTCCTCTCCTTCCTCTTCACTCCATTTCTTTCTTTTCTTTCCTCCCTATACTTGGGGCCAAGGGATGAACTAGACATCCCCACCTCTTTCATCATTGCATCTCCTCATCCAGTTACTCTAAATCCCATAAGGACAAAAAACATTCATTCAAAAGGACATACAAGCATCATTATTCATTGCAGCACCTGGTACAATAATAGTTAAGACTTGGAACCAACCTAGATGTCCAACAGATCAGTGAATCCCAAAGATGTGGTATATCCACAAAGGAATAGTATGCAGCTGTAAGGAACTATGAAACCATACAATTTGCTGCAACATGGATGTAACTGGAAAATATCACGTTAAATAAAGTAAGCCAGAATAAAAAAGGACAAACACAGGACGATATCATTTATACTCTTATTCTTTATATCACACATGAAAGAGATGGTTCTGGTGTGGCCTCCTCCTTCTCACTTACTTCACTCAGCATGATATTCCTCCAGGTCCATGTAGGAACAAGTTGCATAATTCCATTTTTTTTAGGACAAGTAGTCTCACATTGTGTATATGTACCAGAGTTCCTTCATCCAGTTATCTATTCTTATAAATTCTGGTTGTTTTTGGACTTTGGCTATTGTGAATAGTGCAGCAATAAACATAGGAGTGCAAATGTCTTTTCTTTCTGTTTCTTTTTTTCCTTTTCATATCACACCTGGCAATGCTCAGGGTTTCTCCTGGCTCTGCACTCAGGAATTACTCCTGGCGGTGCTCAGGGACCATATGGGATGTCGGGGATCGAACTAGGGTCAACCGTGGTAAGGCAAATGCCTTACCCACTGTGCTATCACTCCGCCCCGCAAATATCTTTTCTAAATAGACTTTTAGGGTCCTTGGGTAGATGTCAAGAAGTGAACTTGCTGGATCATACGGAAGCTCAATTCCTAGTTTTCTGTGACATTTCCATATTGTTTTCCCAAAGGGATTCCCACCATCAGTGAATGAGAGTCCTTTCCCCTCCACTCCAATGCTGGTTGATTGGATTCTCTGTGGTGTGACGCCAGTCTTACTGGTGACATGATATCTCATTGCTGTCTGGTTCCCCTAATGATAAATGATTCACAGCGTTTTCTTATACCTCTTGGCTACCTGGTATTTTTCTTTGAGCAGGTTTCTATGTGTCTCGCCCCTAAGTTTTGACAGCACTGGTTTTTTCATTTTGTACTATTCCACTAGTGCTTCATGCAAGTTGAATATGAGCCTTTAACAGATGAGTGGTGAGCAAATAATTATCTCCACAAATGCATTCTAATGGTAATAAAGCATAAATAAATCAATTAAAATCTATTACTGGGACTGTCTCTAAAACATTTTGCGTCCTGATAGTATTGTGGCTAAGACACTGCAGTTGACCCTTATTCAATCCCCAGCATCAATATGGTCCTCTGAGCACTGCCTGAGTGATGCCTGAGCATAGAGACCAGTACCAGGACTGGCCCCCAAAACAAAAAAAGAATAAATAAAATATAGATCAACTATTGGCTACATTGACACGTGATAGGGCCAATGGAAATGTTAGTGGCGCCCGCTCGAAAGCAAATCGATGAATAACAGGATTCAAGTGATCAAGTGATCAAGATCAACCTATATGCCAAATTTCATAGCCACTTGCTGTCAATTGGTTGTACTATTCTCATTAATTTTATGCATGCTTGAAATTGTTCACAGTAAAACCACAACTGTATAGCTAATTATATTGTCTAATATATAACATTTTAGTATATCTAATGAATCACCTGATAAAATCTCCTTTATAGGATGACATCTCATTGTTAATATTAATTTAGTGAAACATTAAGTTTAGCAAGGAACAGGGGGGCCCAAGCAATAGTACAGCGGGGAGGTGTACTATTGTACGACTTGCACAGGTGGCTGACCTGGGTTCAATCCCGGCATTCCATACGGTCCCCAGAGCAATGCCAAGAGTAATTCCCTGAGTGCAGAGGCAGAAATAACCCTTTCACATCTCCAGATCTGACCCAAAAAACAAATAAACAAAAAATTTACTAAGGAAATTTACTAAGGCCTCAGTAGAAGCCAGGGAGATGGTGTAAACAGCTGGAGTACATACTTTTGCCTGCTGGAGTCACCACATTTGATCCCCAGCATTCAGGCCCCCATGTCTGCTGGTTCTACCAGCCGTACAGTGGTGGTCCCAGGCACCCCGTCCATGATCTGAGTGTCTACCCTATAATAGAATGAAATGGAAAAGGTTGAGCTTCTAGTAAGAGTAAAACAGAAAACAATGGCAAAAGAAAACACACAAACAAAAACCTGTGAGTGGGTGTTGGGAGGAAGGGCCTCTAGACACCGTTCAGGGGCTTTGGGGGGCCCCTCCCCAGGGACTCTCAGGTGGCGGTCAGGGTCCAATCAAATGTCGAGCATATGGTGCTACTCAAGGTCCTTCAGTGCTGGCAATTACATGGGCCATCCCAGCCATGCTGGGCACACCCTGGCCACACCTGGCATTGCCCAGAGAACTGTGTCAAGCCGGGGTCCGACAGAGATCAAGGCCTATAAAGCCTTAGCCCTATGGGACTGTCTCTCCAGTCCTACCACAGGAGTTTTTAAAATGAGAGATGGGGCCAGAGTGATAGCCTAGCAGGTAGGGCGTTTGCCTTACACGCGGCGGGTTCAATCTCCGGCATCCCATATGGTACCCCCCGAGCACCGCCAGGAGTAATTCCTGAGTGCAGAGCCAGGAGTAACCCCTGAGCATCACCGGTGTGACTCAAAAAGCAATAAAATAAAATAAAATAAAACGAGAGACTAAGGTTTACTTCTCTTGTATTGGTACCAATGATATTTATTTCTAATGGCTGCGGTGGAAAGCATTTCCTGACACTCAGGTTTGCTTGGATCAATGCCTTACCTGTCACTTCAACAAATCATAACAAGATAGTCTATAAAATATGGTTCCTGGGCAAGAGACCAGCTTGTGCCTGCATGTATGGAACCTTGGGTTTGATCTCTGGCCCCACAAAAATAAGTATTACCCAAACAAAAATCACTTTTGCTCCTGTTATTTGTATTTAAATAATAATAAAAGACATACATATAAAAACAACTTCATAAACTCACCATTGTGTTCCAGGCCCCAATCAAGCATAATTGGGAATTTATTAGCTAAATTCTTTTTTTTTAATTTTTTATTATGCCACAGTGAAACATACAGTTACAAAGGTGTTCCTAATTGGTTCTTGGTAATACAGTATTCCAGCATCCATCCCTCCACCAGTGCCCCATTCCCACCACCAATGCTTACACCACCCCCTCCTGCCACCCCAGGCTGCCTCAATAGCAGGTACCCCCTTTTTCCTCTCTTTCTCTCTCTGTCTCTCTCTGTCTCTGCATATCTCTCCCCCTTCTTTTACACATTGCGGCTTAAGGGCTAAATTCATTTTCATTTTTTTGGGCCCACACTGGTGGTGCTTAGGGGCTACTCACAGGACCAGACATAGTCTGGGATTCTTCAGGTCCCACCGCATGCAAGGCCAGCCCCTTTACAAAGAGCAAGAAATTCTGCTTGTTCTTTGTAGGACTCCCCAGCCAAACAGCCCCAAACTAATGTTTTGGCAAAGACTTGACCTGGGGCCGAGACACAAACTTGAAGGAATCCCAGTCCCTAACAGTGGCCTGGCTTCATGGGTTGCTATCTGGTCCCAAGCGGAGGAGAACTTTCATGAGAAACCATCCACCAATAATCCCTAGACAGGTGGTACAGGCTGTCTTATCACTGTCTGTCTTGTCACTGTCTTCCCATTAATCATCGATTTGCTCGGCGGGCACAGTAACATCTCCATATGACCTGTCTCATGCTAGTGTAGCCCAAGGGCACCTGCTTGCTCCAGGAACATAAAGAGCCTCAAACCATTCCATCAGGTCATGGGAATGAGGTCTATAATTGTTACTGGTATCTGGCATATCTGGCTGTCTTATCAGGTTTGGCTATTCTGATTTAATATATCCTTCCTATTACCACTGTGACTAGTTCTTAAGACTCCTGCAGATATGAGAACTAAATCAGAAATTAAATAGTAAATATGGCATTATGAGTGGAAATAAATGGTCGAGAAGATATAACAGCTTGAATTTTGACTCAGGGAACAAAGACTAAACAATTAACAGTCCAGCCTACTTTGCGTATAACTCTAAGTTTTCTAATGATGGTAGTAAGTGATCAGGATTCCTTATGGACTTGGGTTTATACTTTACCAGAATATCCCCCAAATTGGTTATGTATTTTTTTTTTTGGATTAGCCCCTATTTGAGAAAACAGGAAATCAAGCAAAACATATTTCCTAGGGAAAACTTACTGAAGACATTGCTTCAACGTCTTCTAAAATGGCCTTTACTTTTTTAAATGCTGCTCCAAGGTTAAAGTATTGGTTGAAATGTCTGGAAAAGTCTTTGTGATGACTCAGACCCTAAGGTGGTCAGTGGAGCCAGGGGGTGGCATAAACACTGGGCAGGAGGAAGGAATGACTGAGTCACCGGACGTGTCACATCTTCCAGGCTCTGCAGTGTACTGTCCCAGGTTCTGTTTTTCCTGCCAATAGATCTCAAAGAAGGTGAACAACGAGGGGCCTGTTTTCAGGCTGTGCCTGTGAAGTCAGGCCACTGCTAGGACCTGGCATTCCCTCAAGTTTGTGTGTCGGCCCTAGGCTGAGTCGTTGCCAGCCCACTAGTTCAGGGCTCCTTAGCTTGGGGGGGTCCTACAAAGATCAAGTAGAATTTCTGAAGGACCCTCCAAAGATGGATTCCTCTAACTCCCAGAGCCTGTGAGCGGAGGTGATCACTATAGCACAGTTGACTTTGGGTTGGGGCAGTTGTCGGATGGACCACATCTAAAGCAAAAGAATTCCCTAGGACAGTGTTTCCTAACCCTGCAGCCATGCAGCTATTCCACAGCAGCCACAGGTGAAAAAATGTATAGATAGTGGGCCCGGCAGGAGACTAGGGGCCCAACGGCAGGCCAGTGGAGGGTGGGGTGCATGTAATAGGAAGGAAATAAGCCAGAAGGGAGCCATAGGAGCCAAAGAGGTTGAGGATATTGCTCCAGTGGAAAGAGAAAATGAGGGAGATTCAGAGACTGGCGGGAATTCCAGCAAACCAAACCAGTGCTGAGGATGAGGGGTCCTCCCGAAGGCGGAGTGATGGGGCGGAGACTCAAGAAAGCAGGTTTCAGCTGCACAAGTCCACGATGAACCGAGGCTCTGCCACTCACCTGAATGGGCCTGGAGGTCCCCAGGGTTCCAGGACGGTGCTCAGTGCCTCCAACACCATGATTTCATGGTGGAACCTGGCCCGGGAAGTGTGAAATCCCGAGGGGGTGTGTTTGCAGCTTCTGAGTACTCATCTGTTCTGCAGCAATGGAACAAATACGAAAATGCCAACCTCCATGCCTGGGCCCAGGCTCAAGTCACTATCACTC
Source organism: Cryptotis parvus (assembly GCA_021461705.1). Lineage (NCBI taxonomy): Eukaryota > Metazoa > Chordata > Mammalia > Eulipotyphla > Soricidae > Cryptotis > Cryptotis parvus. The sequence continues at coordinate 103,520 of JAJIBD010003458.1, read as the reverse complement.
TCCGTGCCTGGGCTCAGGCTCAGGCCTTTCCACACACAACACCCACATTTTAGGAGTCAGGTCTAAATTTCTCACTTGAGTGTTCTTTGAGGGAATAGTATTCTGAGGCTTTTAGTAAGGAAATATTAATAAAGCTGTTGGGGTGGGGAGGGTTGGTTTTTTCAAACAATTTATTGAATCACCATGTGATAGACTATTACAAAGCTGTTCACGATTGGGTTTCAGTCAAACAGTGCTCCACCACCCATCCCTCCACCAATGCAATGCCCCCAGTTTCCCTCTCCCCAACTCGATGACAGGCACTTTTCTTCTGTCTGTCTGTCTGTCTGTCTGTCTCTGTCTCTCTCTTTTTGTGCATTGTGGTTTGCAATACAGACACTGAAGGGTTATTATGTATATCCCCTTTACCTACTTTCAGTACTCAGTTCTAGTCTAGTGTTACTATTTCCAACTATTATTGTCAAATTGGTCCCTTCTTGATCTGACCTACCCTCCACCCACCACTGCACATGAGGTAGATTCCAAGTATATATAGTATGAGACTAACACCCAAGGCCAGGGAAACAGGGGCCAGGAGGCCATGTCAATGATTGGAATCTGAGACAGCTATTTTTGAGTGCCCAGCTCTGAAAATTTTGCTCCTGGATCTGGGTCTACCAGAATGATAGGAACTGACTCTGGCTATAGGATTGGAGGGATGCGTGCAGATAGGGGTGGGCGGGGGCTGGGGGCAGCGAGTGAGGTGAGAGGGTGGTGTTGGTAAACAGAGAACTGTGGCTCCACAGAGGGTAACACATCTATGGTACTGAGGAAAGGAGCAAGTTACAGTGGCCAACAGGAAACACTTCAACTAAGGTGTATTATTTGGTGGGTTCGGAGAAGAGCTCCAAGAGACTCTTTCCACTGAACATGTGAACAGTCAACTTCCTCCCAACTTCCAGGAACTGACCTGCTTGCTCCATTCAGCTCCTGAAACTACTGGCATGCCCCCCAATCACACACACACGCACACGCACCATGGGTACAGAAGAAGTCATTCCTTATTTTTTCTAACTTCCTGCTCAGTTCACCCTCCAGCAGGATGGGGAAGAAGACCAGCCTCATTCATTTCATCCGAAGTGAGCTATTTGAAACTCCTGAGGCTCAGACAATTGGGGAGAACTAGGGGCCCTTGCTTGGTCCATGGTGGCAGCTATGAGACGCTCAATGTTGAAGCCCTTGGTCAGCCCGAAAGACGGTGACACTGGTGACTCCGTACCAGCTCTACCATCTGGACCAGGGGGCTTGACTAGATGGCGCAGGCAGCCAGGCCTCAGAACGAGAAGACCGTGTTGGCTCTAGGCTGGAACAGGCTTCCACTTTGCTGCTTCACCTTTTCAAGAAATATGGCGCAAACGCCCTCCCCACCTCCCCAGTTTTCCCAACTCAGAGGCCCAGGAGTCCAGAGCAGCATCCAAACCAACATCAGAATCCTGACTCGACTTCCACCCGCCAGAATCAGTCACAGAACTACGGTGGCCCCAGGACCCCTATATTTTACTCAGATGATGGTAGAAGTTAGAACCCTGGACTTTGCTACGCCAGTCCTGTACCCTCTGCATAATGAAAGCCTGATTCTGGCCTGGGAATCAGTAAGCAAAAGTCTCTCTCCCTCTAGCCAATGAGCAACAGCTGGGAAGCAACAAGACAAAGGTTATTCCTCGGGCAGGCTTACTTCAGCACACACACACAGGGCCTGGGAGGAAAAACGGGGAAGGTCAGAGGTCACATCTCACAAACCCAAGAGCAAGCACATGTTCTAAACGGCCCCAGATGACTCCAGAATTCAAGAGTCCCCAGAGAACCCCTGAACTGCCAACGCCTCCAGTTAAAACCCATGAAAACAAGACTAGTTCAGAGGTTTGAATCTCTGAATCATATTTTCCTTTTTTTCTAGTCTGTAATTTCTTTTGATCAATGTTTTCTACTTTTTTGCTTTTTAGTATTTCAAATAAGTTTAATCAGCCAAGAATTGGAGTACAAATATTCCCTGTTTTCAGATGTATATTTTTTTCTTTCTGGACCACACTCAGCAATGCTCAGGAGTTCCTACTGGCTCTGCACTCAGGAATTTCTCCTGGCAGTGCTGGGAAAAAGAATGGAACCTGGGTTGGCGGCGAAATGCCCTCCCCCACCAAACTATGGCTCCAGTCCCTGATTTCAGCTGTTTTCAATAGAAAGAATACAGGAGTAATGAGCATCTCAAAGAAATGAAAGCACAAACCCAGCCACTGCCCTAGATCTGCTCCAATCCTGGCAGTGATGCTAAAAGAAAGAAACAAACGACATTAACTTTGCTTTAAGGGAATATATTCACATACATTCGTACTAACACTTGGAGATCTCAGGTATCAGGAGATCTCAGTGAAAATTATTTTGTTTTGCTTTTTGCTTTTTTGGGTCACACTTGACGACTCTCAGAGGTTACTCCTAGCTCTGCACTGAGGAATTACTCCTGGCGGTGCTCAGGGGACCCTATGTGATGCCAAGATGGAACCCCTGGTCGGCTGCCGACAAGGCAAAACGCCCTCCCCATTAGCCTATCGACCCCAGAGTGAGGTGGAGAAAGGTGAGTGAGGTCCCATGTAGCTTTAGCTAATTAGCCAATCAGAAAGGGGATGGGGGGGGGTGGTTAACAGCAAATAGAAGGGAGCCCCAAGCCTCTTCTCTGGGGTATCTCTCTCTAGGAGAGGGGGCCGCTCTTGCAGGCACTCTGTCTCTCTCAGCTCACTCTCCCTCTTGCCAGCTTCCTCTGTCACTCTCCAGATCAGGTAGGGCAGCATGCCCAGATGCAGGGCCCAGTGTAGGTGGGCCACCAAGGTCTGGCAAAGGTAGATACAGGTGAAAGCTGGGCTCAGAGGCCCGGGTTCACACAGGGCTTGGACGTCCAGGATAGCACAGGACAGGTTGGGCTCCACGGCCCAGGGTTCAGGCAGTGCCTGGGATAGAGAGAGCAGAGCAGGAACAGGTCCTGGCCATCGTTCATGAGAGTGGAGTAGACTACGTGGGACAGAACAGGGAAGTCGTACATTGGACAGGGCAGTGTTAGAGACAGGACCAGGACATTGTCCATGGCTAATAGAGAGGCCTGGACACCTGGGGAGGGACCTGGAACCATCTCTAGAAATAAACTAATTTCACTTCATCTGAGTTTTGTCTGCTAATCTCTCGTGCACTTTTCAAGAACCCACAATCACAGGAAAATTCTCTTTCATATTAAACCCTCAGTAACTGAAAGAGGCCTGCCATAGGAAAGTCAGACTTCAACTTCTTTATCTTAATATTTCATGGAGGACAGGAGAGGTAGTACAGAAGTTAAGGGGCTTGTGGCTGGCCCTGTTTGATACCTGGTATTGGCGCACAGTCCCCTGAGCACCCCTGAGAACTCCAGGTGTAGCCCAAACCCCTCCCTGAATGAATATTTCACTTCAATCTGTGACCTGTTTAACATACTCCAATGAGGAGTTTGGGCGGTAGCTCAGTGGTTATAGTACACATGCCCAAATGTCAGGGAGCCGCGTGCGGCCCCAACAATATCAGGGTTCGAGTTCCCTGGTCACACTCAGGGGCTGGTGACCCATAAACAAAATCCATGTGTTCAATCCAAAATAATCCAAAAGGCTCGTTACTTCTCCCCAACTGTGAAACACACTCTACTCCCACAGCCTGAGCTGCTGTTCAGACGCCCTGACCATGTGTTCTCGTGCGCTCTGACCAAGATGTCTCCCCACACCCGAGTCTGCCTCCGCACCAAGCCAGTACCTTTGACTCTCCCAGCCCGCCAAAGCAAGAGTAAAAAAGCCTCAAACTTTTCCTCCCAGACAGGGCAGCATGGCCAAAGATCAAAACCAGCTTTTAGGTGCAGATTCCAGGGGGCCACACCTTTGGCTCAGGCTTAAGAGATGCAAATTCAGGCCTGGCCTTTGCTCCCAGACCAGCTTCTTATGCAGAAACCATGGAGAGGGGCCTGGCAATAAAACACTAAACCCGACATTCTCGTTCATGTCCTATAATTCAGATCCCGTCCGCCATGCTAGATTGTTATCTCATCCCGAGTGTTATCTCTGTCCGCACCAGGTCCTGGTCTTGTCTGGGTACTCAGCTCCAGGGTATTTCTAAGTGCTCTGCTTCTCTGCTGGAAGTTCTTACTGGTTTGCCTTGGGATCAAATCTTTCCTTTGGTCTTTAGTCGAGCTAATTTCCTAAAACTGCATCCCATAACGTAGCCAGGTCAGCTCCTCCTGGCATACTCTAGTGCCAAGAAGGGACCCGTGGAGGGTAAGAGGAAATGTATTTAATTAGATAGAATTGGACATTCTAAAATAGTAAAATCCTGGAGTGTTTAGAACCAAACTAACAGAGTCCTCTCCGGCACTCCTTCCGTGTTTCCATTAGGAGGTCTCTTTAGCAGAAAGCTCTGGCCTAAAGACATACAAATGGCTTAAGCAGCAAGAAATCCAGAGGGTTTTTGCCAACACCCGACACCCAAAAGATTAGGGGGTTTTGTTAATGTTTTTCACTTTCCTGGCAGTGGCCAGAGCTAACTGCTTTGTGCTCAGGGATCGCTCCTAGCAGGGCCCAGGAACCTGATATGGTGCCAGGGATTGAGCCCAGGTCTGCTGCATACATGCCAAATGTACCTGCGGCATTATCTCTCTGGTGCCCGACCAGGTTTGATTCCCAGCACTGCATGGCCCTCCAAGAATTGCCAGGTGCACCCCAAAGGCCATCTACACCACCAGGGTCCATGCTCGGGCCACACATTAAACCACTGTTGGTGCTGTTGACCAAGAATCACCAGTGGGGTCCGCTGGCCCCTGGGTCTCACTTGGGAGCGCCCCTTCCCAAAAAAGAACACACCCTGACTTTAGAGCCTTCACGGGTTCTAAAGTCCCTTCAGCCATGGGCTGGATGTGGGACTCCACTAAACAGAAACAGCTGGGTTCCTTGTCAACCCAGACAATGGGCAAATATTTCGCCACTACAGTCTTTGATTTCTTTCATTCAAATATCATGCCCAGAATCAATGACTTCTGATAGACCTTCTTCTCCTTTGCAGGGAACAGGCTAATTTCTACCTCCAAAGTGGCCCAGACAGAATCGGAAGAACATACAAGAAGGCCTCTTACGCTCAGTACACGGATGAAACCTTTAGGAAAAAAATTGAAAAAACCTAAGTGGCTGGGGTTCTTAGGCCCCATTATCAAGGCTGAAATAGGAGACACCGTCTATGTACACTTAAAAAACTACGCTTCTAGGCCTTACACTTTCCACACGCATGGAATAGAATACTATAAAGAACACGAGGGTAAGTCCAGCTCCTCCTAGTCCAGCTAAGATTTCCTAATTTCTGGGTGGTGAGAACCCATGGCTGCAGGGATATAAGCGCCTCGTTTCTTTCCAAACACATAACCTGAACAAGAACAAAAAGTAATGTGTTGATTCAAGAGGAAGCATTATGAAAAAAAACACGATTCACAATGGAAGTCCTCTTGGCTCTGAAGCCCTACATGTGAAAACACTGTTGTCACCCCCCCACCTGACTTCCGATCAACTCTGTCCTAAGCCGAAGCCGTAGGCTTTCCCAGACACAGTCAACTGGTACGGATGACTCCGAAGTTGCGTCTGAGAGGAAAAACCAAAGGGTCACTGGGTGTAGGGATTAGACCACTTAGAAATGGTGTCTGGAGGCTGATGACGAGGCCTGGGGGCTGTGATCACTAGCCTGAAACTGGATAACAATGATAGCAAAGAGGTAATGTTCTGTTGTAATTAAAAAAAGATTTCAAAATTACTAGACTAAAATTTGAAGCCCATCTTTGTCTTTCTTTGACTGGAGTGTCCTTGGCCAAATTACTGGAAGTTTTCTGTGCTTCAGCTTCCCAATATCTATCTATTTATTCATATATATACATATATTTATCTATATGTATATATGGATGTATATATACATATACCTGTCTATATATTGACACACATATATCTGAATCATATATACACATATATGTACCTATATGTATATATAGATATCTATCTGTAGAGATAGATAAGGGTACATATAGCTATATGTATAGATAGATAGAGAAAACAAAGCAATAGGCAACTAGAGTATAAAATAATAGCTCAAGAAATACCAGCTACAGTATTATTAACAGAAATGTAGAGACAACACCACAGCTTATATTGAAACTCTAGGGATCAAGTCTGGAAATTCAAATAAAATCAGATTTGGTCAATTATTTGTCTTCTTTTTCAGAGGAGTTGCTTTAAAAAAATTCATTATCATGACCATATTCTTTATTTTGTCTTTCTGAACTATTGCGTAGTCTGACGAGGTGTAAGACACAATTGATCTTGGATTACTCATGGTTAAAGGCAGACTGACTGGACATCTATCCAATTCTTCTCTCAGTTTTTGTGCCTATTTGGAAATTTAAAGAATGAAAAGTGAAAGACATTTTTAATTCCATGTTAACGCATCATCAAAGCTTCAGATATCACATTAGAAGTTCCACATTATAGGACAAGATGGCACCTCACCATTTCCAAACCATGACTTGGGGGTGGAAATGGCTCATGAAATTACAAACCAAGACCTCACTCACTCAGTGTGCCCCTGACTACCTGCTGCTGCTTCCTGAACACTTGGTCAAGCCTAAAAAAATTAATTAAATGTTGGGCAGCACCCCCACCACTTGGGGGGTCCTCTTCTTGCTCTCTGTTCAAAACAGGACAGATACAATAACTATTTTATTACCTAGATATTCACACCACCTCCAAAGGGACACACAATGTTGACTAAATGTTTGCTGGATGAGTGAATGTAGCACCAACTCTCCCGTGTAAAGGTCTAACATATTCAGTTACGTATCTCCTCCCTAGGAGCCCTCTACCCTGATAATACCACAGGCCTTCTAAGAGAAGATGACAAAATTTACCCAGGGCAGAACTATACCTATAGACTGTATGCCAGTGAACCGCACGGCCCAGGGTATGAAGATAGCAACTGTGTGACCCGGATTTACCATTCCCATGTGGATGCTCCCAAAGACATTGCCTCAGGCCTCATAGGACCTTTTTAATAATCTGTAAAAAGGTATGTGTTCTCATACTTGCTCACAGGATAGAATCAGCAGGCAAGAGAGAAGGCAGTTTGTTTTTTCAACAGAATTTGTCTTTGTTCTGATCTTTTCCCTGCCCTGATCTTTCCTTCCTTTTCCCTAGATGAGTAGAGTCCAGGGAGAAAAGGAACAGTAGGACAGGACAAGATAAGGATCCGTGGAAGAAACGCTCATCCATGTTGCTCAATTGCAATACATTAGGGTCAGGTTTACTGCATCTAATATGATTTTACCTTCTGTGAATCTCAGAGTGGCATTCATTAATTGATATTAATTAAAATTAATATTCACTGTCACTGTATCACTGTCTTCCCATTCATCATCGATTTGCTCGAGCGGGCACCAGTAACATCTCCATATGTCCTGTCTCATGCAAGTAGAGCCCAAAGGCACCTGTTTGCTCCAGGAACATAAAGAGCCTCAAACCATTCCATCAAGTCATGGGAATGAGGTCTATAATTGTTACTGGTATTTGGCATATCAAATACGACACGGGTAGCTTGCCAGGCTCTGCCGTGCAGGTAGCATACTCTTGTAGTCATCTCTAAATCCAGCGCTTATTGACGAACTGCGGGGCCATGCGAGCCGGGCTGTGATAGGCTGGTCTGCTGGGTGGAGTTCTGACGAGGAAAGTCTGGATGTGGAAAATGGAGGCCCTCATGGAGTAGGGGGTTGTTTGGCTTGTTGCGAGGCTCTGCTGGGGTGGCGGGCCAGGGCTAGAACCCGCCTTCCCTCCTGGGTGCCTCGTGAGCAACTGGGCACAGGGAGAGCCAGTAGCAGCTCTGCCCCCATGTCTGTGAGTCTCTTAAAAATTATTATTATTATTAATTTTAATTTTATTAAAAATTTTATTTAAATTATTATTAATTTTAATTTTTATTATTAATATTATTATTATTTTTAAATTAATATTAAATTATTATAGTATGCCACCTGCACCGCAGAGCCTGGCAAGCTACCCGTGTTGTACTTGATATGCCAAATACCAGTAGCAATTATAGACCTCATTCTGAATGGATTGAGGCTCTTTATGTTCCTGGAGCAAGCAGATGCCCTTGGGCTCTACTAGCATGAGACAGGACATATGGAGATGTTACTGGGGCCCGCCGAGCAAATTGATGATGATCGGAAGACAGTGATACAGTGACAGTGATTAAATTATTTAATCAACATCTAGTATGTATTCCTTTGGAAGTGGTGTGAATATCTAGGTAATAAAATAGTTATTGTATCTGCCCTGTTTGAACAGAGAGCAAGAAGAGGACCCCCAAGTGGTGGAGTTGGGGGTGGGCAAAATCATAGCTCAAGAACTTAAAATTAAATTCTTACTTGAGCAACAATTAGTTAAACACACATACCTGTCTCAGGTTATGATTATAGATGCCAGAATTTGTGCACAAAACTTTTAATGAACTTTTTCACTTGCAAAAAGCAGTTCATTGTGATGTGTTCAGTAGACATACAGAGAGATGAGGTCTCCCGAGCTTAGGAGACTGGACATGAAATTCTTTAAGGATCTAGAGAGAGAGAACAGCAGGGTAAGCACTTGCCTTGCAAATGGTCAACCACAGTTTGATCCCCCATCAGGTCTCTTAGCATTGCCAAGAGTGACCCCCTGAACACAGAACCATGAGTATGCCCTGAGCAGTGCTGGTTTTGGGGTGTGAAACCTGGGATAGAGCAGGCGGAATCAGGGAGATTGGCTCAGGGGAGTCTGCGGGGTCCGGGCATGGTGGGGCTTGGGCAGCGCCTCCAGGCTGCCAACTAGCCTTTTGTTCTCTGGTTTGTCCAGTGTTTGAGGGGGGTGGGCAAAGGGAATTCCAAACGCACCTGGAGTAGAGCGGGCGGCATCAGGGAGATTGGCGCAGGGAAGTCTCCTGAGCAGTGTTGGTTGTAGCCCAAAACTACCCCACCTCCAAAATCCACTATGTGTTTCTATGTCTATAAAGTAAGATGGACAAAGGTGTGATATATTGGGAAGACAAATACTAGAAACAATCTGACTAGAAGTCACACGCTAAATCACATGCCCTAGATTTCTGTTCTAAAAAGTGACTTTCACTTCAGGTTCTCTAAATGGAGACAAAGAAAAGGATATTGATAAAGAATTTGTGGTAATGTTCTCTGTGGTGGATGAAAATCTCAGCTGGTACCTAGAGGAAAATATCCAAACCTACTGCTCAGAACCACAGAAGGTTGACAAAGAAGAAGAAGATTTTCAGGAGAGTAACAGGATGTACTGTGAGTTTCTAGGAGAACATCTTCATTTACCTTTTTCTTGCTCATGGTCTTCTACTAAGTTTATTTCTGTACATGAATCAGTAGAGTATTTCTTTGGTCCCTTGAAACAAACCAGATTCAGTGTCTGACTTGAAATTCAACTGAAAGTCACGTAAAGATGAATACACCAACGCTGTTCCCTCAGACAGCATCAGTTAGGGATTAATGTGCCTGGACTCTATAGTTGGTATTTATTTCTCCTCCAAACTCATTCTAAAAATTATCACTTATCACGTATCACTTATCTTCCTGTTGTTCGCTAGTTTGCTCAAGCATGCACCAGTAACGTCTCCCTTTGTCCCTGTCGCATGCAAGTCTAGCCCAATGACATCTGCTCACTCCAGGAACATGAAGAGCCTCAAACCGTTCGTTCAGGTTTTTTGACGAAGAAGTCTTACCAGACTTCTTCTAAAAATTATCAGTCAGTCTAAAGTTATTTTACAAATTGCCTGAAATGATATTGTAAAGCTCTGAACTATGATTTAAAAAAGTAGCTTAAAGCAAGTTCTACAAGTTTGCATATAATATGATCCCCTGCATTCTTTCTTTCCTATTTTTATTTCACTTTATTTCTCCTAGAAATGTTTTCTTTCTGTCTGCCGGACTACTCCTTTCTTCTCAGACACAGATAATGAGCTCGCTAAACTTGTCTACCATCCAGAATTTTCTTAAGAAATCAAATCCCTTTATGTCAACTAAATCAATCATTATAAATCTTTGCATAGCTTCAAAATAACCATCTTGGGAAACCGAAAACACATTATCAATCAACTTCCAAAGCAGGAAAACAATATATTTACAAAGTACAGACCCTCATTTCCAACTTTGGTTTATGTCTGCCTCTGTTATGTGCTAATATGAATAGATAAAAGATAAAGAGATGGCACAAGTTAAGGCACATGTTAGGCCCCAGTGTGTTTCCCAACACCACAAATTCCTCCCAGGCATCACCAAGTGGAGCTCTGGAGACCTCCTGTGTATCACAGGGTGGCCCAGGTAATCCATGGCACCTCAGGGGCCCAGCAGCACTGAATCTTCATACCTGAGCATCAAGCCACTGGCCAGTCACCCAAGAATCTCCCAGAGGGCCCTCCCAGTCCCCTGAGCACCACCTAGAAGTCACCATCCCCCCAAGAGAAAGATACACACACTTCTAGAATCAATCGCTTGGTTCTGTAGCTCTGCAATATTTAGTGCATTCACAGAGTTTCCCAAAACCGGTTTCCTCCCTAACTCCAGCTTGTTCCAACGTCTCAAGTGACCGTCAGTTTTCTCCACAGGTTTCAGGCTGTTCTGTTCAGAATGTTTGTTTAGATCTCTGTAGCTCTAGACAAGAATCCTACCACCTTTCCTCTACACTTCTTTAATCCCCTTCACATCGCTTCCGATTTGTCTTCCAATCTTATTTGGAAAAATGATTCACAAAACAGTTAATATCCGTAATAGGAAACTAGAGACTTCCAATAAGCAAAAAGAAAATGCTGAAATGTTTCTATTCTCACTGCTCATGATCCTGATTGATTGCTTCAGTCCTTTATATTTATATGTTTTATATAAATTCACATGTTTACAAGTTTACAAATGCACACACATATAGACTGAGTACATAGGTGTTCTGTTCAGGGTTCTGTTCAGCTACAGACATTGAATGACAAGAACCCAGTCCAAAATGAAAGACGAGTTAATAAGACAGGAGAGAACTGGTAGACAGGCCATCTACAGCCCCCGTTTCCAGAAGACTCGTATGTCAGCTAGATTTCATCCCAAAAAGGGCACTATTCCTGCAGAGGTCACAATCCCTACCGCAGACACAGATATCGCTGCCCCAACCATCTCTGTTTGTCTTCCAGCGGTGAATGGATACACCTTTGGGAGTCTCCCGGATCTTTCCATGTGTGCTGAGGACAGAGTGAAATGGTATCTTTTTGGAATGGGCAATGAAGTGGATATCCATGCAGCTTACTTCCATGGGCAAACATTGACCAACAAGAACTATCGGATTGATACCATCAATCTTTTCCCGGCTACCCTCTTTGATGCTTTTATGGTGGCCCAGACTCCTGGAGAATGGATGCTCAGCTGTCAGAACCTCAACCATCTGAAAGGTAGGAGAATGTTACCAAATTTAAAAAAAAAAAGTCATAGGGCTGGAGCAATAGTACAGCAGGGAGGGCATTTGCCTTGCAAGCAGCTGACCCAGGTTCAACCCCCAGCATCCCATATGGTCCCCCAAGCACCACCAGGAGTAATTCCTGAGTGCTGAGCCAGGAGTAACCCCTGAGCATCACCGGATATGACCCAAAAAAGCAAAAAAAGAAATAAATAAAAGAAATAAAAAAAGAAGCATGTCTCAATTGGGCTATAAAAGGGTAATTGTTGGAAATCAAGATCTGAAACTCTTGGAATTATCTGAGCTTTGAACCGGTTGCTTAATTTGATTCCCAGAGCAGAATGCATCAACTGAGACTTTTCTTTAAAAAGACTGGAACATTTATAAAGTAATTGAATCTGAAAATGACTTCATTTTTGAAAAGAGCAATTAGTTTTAGGGCATGTTACTGCCCTGAAAGGATAATATTGCATACACATTTCTTAACTTGATAGATAGACTATATTGTAAGCACCCCCAAGATCTGGTATTATTCTGAAAAGTAGTCTTTTTCACAAAATTCATTTCATCAACTATAGCAAATTTTGTTCTCTGAGTCCAGTTATTTGGTTCAATCAAACTCTATTGTTTAAGTCTAAGATAATCAGACATTCCTAGTTCTGGAAAAACACCGTTTTATAATATAAGTCTCCGAAAGAAGTTAGGTTTATTCTGGATCCCGGGTATGTTGCTTTGACCTTCAAATAAATCTCACCTGTCAGAGGCCCTGTACATCCATTTGTGGATAATATGATAATTTTCATTGGTTAAAAAAAATAGTGGGAGGCCAGAGCGATAGTCCAGTGGGTAGGGCGTTTGCCTTGCATGCAGCCAACTCAGGTTTGATCCCCGGTATCCCATATGGTCCCCTGAGCACCCAAGGAATAATTCCTGAGTGTAGAGCCAGGAGTAACCCCTGAGCATTGCTGGGTGTTACCCAAAAAGAAAAAAAAATAGCGGGGTAAGCTCTTTCTTGCACTTGGTTGGCCTGGGTTCTGTCCGGGCCCCATATCTGGTCTCAGAAACCCTGCCAAGAGTGATTTCTGAGGACAGAGCCAGGAGTAAATCCTCACTGCTAGTTGTGTTAGGAAAAAAATTAAAATTTTAAAAGTTCATTGATTTCTCCAGGCTACCTCTTCTTAACTCTTAAAACATGGCAAAGCCTTTCCATTTTGCTCATCTTCTAAGAAGTCCTGTTTTTCTCATCAGAGGGTGTCTCAGGTGAAATTCCACAATATGGAACCACATTTTCTAAAATAGTAGCTCTTTCTGCTTGCCATAAAGCGCTTCGAGGGGGCTGGGGGAAGAGGAGAATCTACTTGACATTGACAGCCATAATTTCTTTGCAATTTTAGTTCCTAATACTGTTTCTGGTCATTGGCTTCTTTAATTCCCAGCTGTCTTTAGACGGAACTTATCAGGCAACACTAGCAATGTGAACTGAACACCTGTCTGTGTTTTCAGCGGGCTTGCAGGCCTTTTTCCAGGTCAAAGACTGCAAAAAGCCCGCCAGAGCCCCTGCGCAGGGGGAAGTTAGGCAGTACTACATAGCCGCGGAGGAGATCGTCTGGAACTACGCTCCCTCGGGTACCAACGCCTTCACCCACAAAACTTGACAGAGCCTGGAAGGTAATTCACAACAGGGTCTGGTTCCTAACATGCCCCCTCTAAAAGTATTCAAGTCTGCTTTCAGCGATGACCATTTTAATTGATCGAGATGGATTGAGCCGATGCTAAATAGCTTTAAGGAGTTGAGTATGATACACTAACACATGATGTGGCCTTTTGTGTATATTTATTTCACTTAGCATATTTTCTTTTTCATCTCTTTTTTGGGGGCAGTGGGTTTTTGGGGTCATACCTTACTAAGCTAACGGCTTTTTCCTGGCCTTTCCCTGTGCTCAGGGATCACTCCTGGCAGTGCTCAGGGTAAATGTTTTTTTGCCCGACCCAGTCACGCTCAGGATCTATTCCTGGCTCTGTGCTGAGGAGTAACCCCCGAGGATGTGCAGGGGATCATATGCGGTGCTGGCACCCTCCTCTCTCCCCAATAAAAGATTTGTTCTCGATTGGTATGTTGGCAGTCGGGGACGATGGGCCCCTGCCACTTTCACCACCCTGAGAGAGTGAGCCCTCTCCACCGTCTTTCTGTGACCCAGCTGGTGCTGCTTGCCGTGCTCAGTGCTGGGCGGTGTGGGGAACGGTCTCCGAGCCCTGGTGGGCTGTCCTCTTAGCATCTCCGTCAACGCCTGCTTCCACGCCAGCACTCAATCCCGTTCTTTTGGCAGCGCTTCAGAAGTTTTCTTTGAAAAAGGTGCCACAAGAATCGGAGGCTCTTATAAAAAGTTGGTTTATCGTGAGTACACAGATGCCTCCTTCACAAAGAAAAAGGAGAGAGGGTCGGAGGAACAACATCTCGGCATCCTGGGTGAGTCCAAGCAGAGTATATGCGACTATTGTCCTTTTCCCCTGGTGACACCAACCTCAGAAAGGACCAAAGCTGCAGAGTCTGCAGCCTGGAGTCCCCACAGACATGAGAATTATGAGCAATCACACATTACATGGTGATGCAGATGAGTTACCAGGTCATATTCCCAATAGTAAAGTGAGGCTGGCCTCAAATCACTGCTTTTCTTCCCAAAGGCGAGAGGGATTAAGGTTTAACTAAATGATGACATAGTCAGCTTGCACTTTGAGCTCAAGGTGCATTTCCTTATAAATAAAATCTAAGGGGGCTGGAGTGATAGCACAGCGGGTAGGGCGTTTGCCATGCTCGAGGTTGACCCGGGTTCGATCCCCGGCATCCCATATAGTCCCTGAACACTGCCAGGAGTAATTCCTGAGCGAAGAGCCAGGAGTAACCCCTGAGCATCTCTGGGTGTGACCCAAAAAAAGCAAAAAAAAAAGATAGTAATAATAACAATAATAAAAGAAAATCTAAGGCTCGGGCTGTCTGCTAGCGAAGCTTCCTGTAGGCTATCCTCAGGCTTGCTCAGTGCCTTGTGCAGAACAACCCGGAAGGACAGTGAGTCAAGAGGTGACGCTTCTCCACGCTTCACCTGTGACCTCTGACCTCCGAAAGTCCTCCACTTCCTATAAAATGATATCAATAGTAAGAATGACAGTCCTTATACTTTTATAGCCCTATTCAGATTTTTCCTTAAAATTTCCTTAATTCTCCTCACTCTTATTAAATTGCATGCTTGTAAGATTTATTTATTTTACATAAAATTTTATTTTATTTTTATTTCTTTCTTTTTGCTTTTTGAGTCACATCCGGTGACGCTCAGGGCTTACTCCTGGCTCTTCGCTCAGGAATTACTCCTTGCGGAGCTCAGGGGACTGTATGAGATGCCAGGGATGGAACCGGTCTGCCGCATACAAGGCAAATGCCCTACCTGCTGTGCTGTTGCTCCGGCCCCTCACATAAAATTTTAAACATATGAACATAGAGTGTTCATGATCCTATCTTTAAATATGTATATACCTGTATAAAAATATATAATAGTTCTTTAACAATTTTATCAACTTACCATGATTTATGATTTTTACGGAATTCCAGGAGTGTTGGTAGATTCATCTGTGCGTAGGTTTCACCACCTCCACAATAATTTTTTTCTAAAGTCCCACTCAGGTGTGAGCCGTACAGAAGCATAGTAAGGAAACAGTGGTCAAGGCCATAGGAACTGATGATTTTGTTCATGTAATGAACTTACATGGTGGAAACAGGTGGCTCAGAGGGTCCCTGGGACACGGGGGGCAGGGCAGGAAAGCAGGGTCATTGGTGAGGGGTGTAATGTTGAGATGATGGATGCAGATGAGTATAAATAACGGTGTTGTAAATCTTGGTACCTCAATAAAAACAAAAAGAATGACAGGCCTTGTCTCATAAAGTAGTAAGGGTTAAGTTAGTATATATAAACTGCTCACCAAAAAAGCTTTCAAATATATTTTATATTAAAAGTTGTATATTATATACCTATATCTTTATTCTCTACTTGCTATTAATTTTGGTAATGGAAAAACCACAGTTGCATTATTATTCACCTGGAGGTGAAGATGTTTGAATTTATCTCACTGAAAATGGTCAGGATTTATCTAACACTGGCCTGCCTCAGAAATAACCTACCTGAAAGGCAACTAACTCTCCTGCAATAAGGAGAGTAGAGACGCCTTGAGCAGTGTTTTATAGGTGTTCTAAAGCTTGTGGGCTAACCTGGACTGAAACAATAGTAAGTTTTATTAAGCTGAAGTTGAAACCCAAACACTCCAGCATCCTCCATCAAACCGACACTGAAACTGTTCAAAGGACAAACTTTCCAGTACGCAGGTCTCTGCAAAAGCATGTTGTTGACTGCTACGTTGCTTCGCCAGCAGACCAAAGAATGTGGCCAATGCTTTATGCCCTCTACTAAAGGCTACTACAAATTCTCTCTGACCCTAGGACCCGTGATTTGGGCCGAGGTGGGAGACACCATTAGAGTGACCTTCTCTAACAAAGCCAACCATCCTCTCAGCATTGAGCCTGTTGGAGTGAAAGTGAATAAGACCAATGAGGGCACGTTCTACGCTGGCCAGTTCAACAGCCGCAATACACGTGAGTAGGTCCATGCCTACCAACCTGCAGTGTGGGCCTTCTCGGAAAATGGTCCTGCCAAAGCCACAGGCAGGGGACTTACAAGGACACGTCTCCTCTCACTCCCAGACATCAGGTCAGGGAGCCAATGATCCCTCCTCCCCTATTTTCCAATGGTTTAGGGAGCTTTACCTGCTTCACTGCGAGGTGATAGGCAATGCCGCTGGTGCCTTATTTGTATTGTATCAGGGATGCATTTCTGGAATTGCCAAATAACTTAAAAATGTCTGCATAGGGCTGGAGAGGTAGCATGGGGCGAAGGCATTGCCTTGCACTCCCCTGACTTAGGTCTGATCCCCGACATCCCATATGGTCCCAAAGCCTGCAAAGAATGATGTCTCAGCACAGAGACAAGAGTAATTCCTGAAAACAAGTGTACCCCCACCAGAAATATGTTGTGAGTGTAAGAAGATCCTTTGATCATTTTGCAAATAAATTTAGAATAATACATTTAGAATTTAAGAAATATAGGAAAGTTTAGGGGTTGGGAGATAGTCCAGCAGTTATGCATAGTGAGTGTCTAACCTGTTTTGATTAGCCCTGGCATCACCAGGTGCAGCCCGTAGGCCTCCAGTATGACAGGGCGGCCGGAGTAATCACGGCATCATGGGCGTCTGAGACACACTTCGTGTGTAGGCCCTACGTTGTGCCCTGTTCTGGCTCAGCTGACTAAGAATTCTCAGTGGGACTGGGCCTCCTTAGCACTGCTTGAGCCAACCCCCACTGCCCCTGCACACACACACACACACACACACACACACACACACACACACACACTGAAGCATGTGAACAGAAATCACCAGATATTCCTATCCATACTTCTAGAGAAAACCACTGCTATGTTTTATATTATTCTTTCCATCTTTTGTCTATGACTATATAACTATTTTTAATGTGTTGGGATGGGAACACATCACTTGATCACTTGACATCCCGTTATTCATCAATTTGCTCCAGCGGGCCGTAACATCTCCATTTGACCCTATCACCTGCCAGTGTAGCCCAATGGCATCTGGTTTGCTTCAGGAATACGAAGAGCCTCAAACCGTTAGTTCAGGATCTTGACAAAGAAGTCTGGCCATCTTGTAGGTGGGCAGCCACGTGGTCTTTTGACATCCTGTGGGATCCAGTCGGTAACGGCTCTCGTCCAGCTGTCATCTTCAAATCGCATTACATGTCCAGCCCATCTGATTTTCGATGCCTTGGCAAACGAGACAATACGTGTACAATATGGAACACATATTGTAACCAATTTGTCTACTTGTGTTATAAGCATTTTATACAATTATTTCTGATAACTTTAGTGATAGGTAATATTTCGTTCTGTGGATGGAATTCAGTATTTTCATAGGCCAGGGTTAGCTTCATTCATCTTTGCCGCCCTGCATGCAAATGATTCGGTCTCTCTCTACCCCAAGTTTCCTCATGACAGAAGTGGGAGATTCTGGAAGATTCTGCAAGACCATCTGCAAGATTCCTTTAGATTCTAAAATTGTTTTCAGTTCAATAGAAAAATTGCATCAATGGTCCCCTAAACCCGGGTGTTATTTTAGCTGGTGGAAAGAAAGAGATGATGCTGGACTTTAAGGAGGTTTGGAGAGGAACACACATGTGGTGAAAGGTGTGGTGTTATTCTGGGCTGTGAGAGAACAGAGGGCGCCACCTGAGCTGCTGAACTAGGCAGTAAAGACTGTGTGAGACAAACATCAGCAAAGGTGGAGCATTCTCTGGAAGGCCCAGATCTGGGTGCCAGCAAGGCCACCCAAGGGCCCTCTTCCTCTTTTGGCTCTCTCACTCTTACTGTGTCCTCACACGGAGAAAAGGAGAAAGCGCTGGGCCACCTCCCACCTGAGGGCACTAATTCTACAGGTTAGAGCGCCCCCGCTTCTGACCACTCCCCAAAGGGCCGCCTCTTCCTGCCACCATCACGAGGACTTAGGATTCCTGGAGGTGAGTTTGCAGGGGGACAGCAACCTTCAGTGAGTGGTGGGCAACATTCTGATGCCCACTTCCAGCAGAGGTGTAGAGGTTTCCGGAAGGAATCTACACTTCACAGGTGATCTGACGCAGGTATAGGAGCAGGATTCCCTGCTGGTTCATAGCAAGGAACTCAGAACCAGCTTATTCTAGACCAAGCCAGGCTCCTCTGTGACTCAACTGAGCTCACCAGAAAGCACATTGGGCTTCTCTGATGCGACCTTTCTTTCTTTTTTTTAGCAATATCAAGTTTAATTTTTTCTCCTTTCCCTTTCCTTACCAGGATTATATTCATTTTAGATTAATTGACATTTTCTTGTACTATGTTATTTATTTCTTTTTATTATACCACTGTGAGATATACGATCACAAAGATGTTAATAATTGGGTCTTAGTCATATAGTGTTCCAGCACCCGTTCCTCCACCAGTGCTCCATTCCCACCACCAATGTCCCCACATTCCCTTCCACCCACCCCCAGCCTGCCTCTATAGCAAACACTTTTTCTTTTCCTCTCTCTCTCTCTCTCTCTCTCTCTCTCTCTCTCTCTCTCTCTCTCTCTCTCCTCTTATACATTGTGGCTTGCCCTACAGACATTTAGGGTTTTCATGTAAGTTTCTTTGTGTATATTCAATGCTGAGTTCTAGTCTGGCATTATCATTTCCCACACCTAATACAACACTGGCATATATTTATGTCCCATTAATGAATGCAGTCATTCTATATTTGTCCTTTTCCTTCTGACTGATTTCACTCAGCGTGATAATCTCCATGTCCATCCATTTGCAGGTAAATGTCATGACTTCATCTTTTCTGACAGCTGCATAGTATCCTATTGTATTCTATTGTAGATGTACCATAGTTTCTTTATCCAGTATTCTGTTCTCAGACACTTAGATTCTTTCCAGATTCTGGCTATCATTAATACAGATGCAATGAATATAGAAGTGCAGGTAGTGTTTCTGCTGTGTGTTTTTGAGTCTCTAGGGTATGTTCCCAGGAGTGGTATTGCTGGGTCAAATGGGAGTGATGCGACCTTTCTTACAGATACGTGTCATCCAGCCTCCTGTGTGGCCCCCAAGAAAACCTTCGTCTATGAATGGTCCGTTCCCAGGGAAGTGGGGCCTACTTACAAAGACCCATACTGCTTAGTGAAGATGTACTATTCGGCTGTGGACCCTACCAAAGATATATTCACTGGACTCATTGGGCCCATGAAAATATGCAAGCAAGGATCTTTAAATAAAAATGGGAAACCGGTGAGTCGGAAGTAGGGAAAAGCGGAGATAACTGTGTCCAATCTCTTTGAAGTGTCATTATTAGTGGGTTTTGAGAAAGTGAGGACTTGACACAAAATCTTGTCGATTTTTCTAAGTTTAAAAGAGCTGATTATTATAGAGATTGTCTGCCCCCAAATTGATCCCAAATGAGTTCGGAACAGTTTCCATTTCCAAGGTTTATATAGTGAAATTAGACATCAACACATACCTAAAAAAAAAAAAACTTGAAAGAAATGCGTCATCTGACATTGAACAAAGGAAAACATTACTCAAAATATTGGTTAGAAATGATAAAATGGCCTTTTAGCCTATAGGAGATATTCTTAATTCCACCCTTCATAAAAATCTCTAAAATAAGTATTTTCATATGAATCTTTAAAATAATAAGTACTTGAAAAATGTTCCTAATACAAATATCACACTTCAAAATATCACTATCATAATTCCTTAATACCATTGAATATCCTATCAGAGTTGTTATTTCTCACATCTGTACAGTTTTATATGTTGAGTTGGTTCCCAGATAATTACATACTTTACAATCAACGATATTGGTGATAATCTCTTGCATGTTTTTCTGTTGCAATAATTACCTGCTTATGTTTCCTATGTCTATATTTAACATTCCTGGGGGTCTCACTTAACATGCTTGTCTTCAGGTCAGAGGTTTTGGGGGGGCGTTGTTTGTCCTTTTTCAGGTGCTTCTATGGGACTGCTTAAAGTGTGTGATAGTTCAGTTGAGAGCAATGTCAGTCTGACACTCAGATTCAGAAATGAATCAGGATGATTTAATATAGCGTCTGATCCCATCAATAATCAGGATTATGGAATAGCGGTTTTTGATCCAAGTGTTCCTCCTTTGTTTAATAGAGCATAGACTCCTATAAATAGGTCTTTATGTAGACATTTTTTTTAAATGTGGATATTAGCTGTTCCAGAACTATTTGTGGCAAAGATCATTTTTCCCTCCATTGTAGTACTTTGGCTCCTGGCCAAAAGTTTGTTGAATTTATTGATCTTTTCAAATAACCGTCTTCGTTTCTATTGATTTTTCCTCTTCAGACACTGTTTCAGTAGCACTGATATCCGCTCAAATTCTTAATTTTTCAAATAAGTGAAACTGTATGTTCATAACCTTCCTTTTACTCCCTATTTAAAATATAAGCTATATTTGCCCCCGTAATTATTTGTGGAGACTCACCTTTTTATGAGATAGTACTGCATTATGTGGGCATGCCACCATTTACACAGCAGAACATTCTAGTGCAAGTGCTTGGATTGACTCCAATCTCTGCTTCTATAAAGGCAATATGGTGGGAAGCCTTATTCATGTCTGTCTGTATTTTTTGCCAACATATCTTTAGGATAATTCCTAGAAATGGAATTGGAGAGACAAAGAATAAGCACATGTACAATGATGACAGATAAGGTTGACTCCCCAGTTCCGTGGGAGTTGTGAAGTTTTGCACTGCCACTATGTGACAATATCTGTTTTTCCACAGTGCAGGGGAACATGCAATGCCAGGGACCATACCCGGTCTCCTGCCCGCAAAGCCTGTGCCCCAGACCTTCGGGCCCTGCTTTCACGCTCTAGTCACTTTCTGTTGTCTCCATGGACACTGTTCTATTTGTGTGGCTCCTTGTGATCCAGCTGGATGCCATTGACGCGGCAGAATGGTCTCTGTTCTTTCTCAATATATGTGGTCGTGGCCCCTCTGTGTGGTATGTTCGGATTCTCTCTCCGTTTTCTTCATTGTATTTGACAGTCTGGGGTATTTTTAGATGTTTTCAAAGAAAACACTTAGGTTTACTTAGGTCATTTAATTTGTGGTCTCATCTCTTTTGTTTTTACTCCTTTTCCCCCTTCATTTTATTTCCAAACTATTCAGATGTTTACAATATTGTTTTATTTGGTTTTGCTTAAAATAAACATTGTTTCCAGCTCTCTGTTCATATTACTATAGCCCTTATATGAAGACTTGTTGCAACTGTGGATGTGATTCAAAACAAAAATACTTTTGATGAGAAATATTTGAATCAAATAAGAACTTTTTCCGTGTTCCAACGTTTGATTCTTTCATTAGTAATAGTAGTGTTGCATTGAGATGGAAAACTGTGACCTGCAGTCTTCTTGGTTGGCCAACACGCGGCCGGCTCTAGCCTCTGAAAACATCTTTCTGCTGTTTTTTCTTAGTATAGAATTTTTGCATCTGAATCTTTATCTCTCTTTATCTCTTTAACACAAACTTCAAAAACTTATAAGAGTTGATGGTTTTTCAGGAGCATGTTTAGGTAAATATGTTATTATCAGAGACGGGAGGCAGGGGGTACCCCTAGGAGGGCTCTGGGTTTATTCCCGGCTCTGTGCTCAAGGATCACTCCTGTGCTATCTCCACTTGGTAGAGACTACTGCTATTTTGCCTTGTTTTCAGAAAAGTTTTTGATTTGTTTGTTTTTTGGTGGTTTTAATTTAATATTTCAATTACTTTTTTTAAATTTTATTATATCACTTTGAGATACACAATTACAAAGCTGTTCATGATTGGGTTTCAGTCATACAGTGTTTCAGCACCGTCCCTCCACCAGTGCCCATTTCCCACCACCAGTGTGCCCAGATTCCTTCCCTCCCTCATACCCCCACCCCGCCTGCCTCTATGGCAGACACCTCTCTCTCTCTCTCTCTCTCTCTCTCTCTCTCTCTTTCTCAAGCTTTTGAATATGCACATTCTAGATGTTTGCATCATGGCAATGAGCGTAGCCATGGTTATATCATACATCTCCCCTTTTCATAACCTCTTTATCACTACTATTCATAGAGTTTATCTTTTGGATCTTTTTCTGTACAACAGGGGCTTTCTCTTCTTTGGGGGGTTTTGCTTTGTTTGTTTAGACGGTTTGGGGTCACAGCTAGGCTGACTCACTGCTCAGAGCACTCCTAGACGGGAACCTTTCTTAAGATCGTCTACATAGATTCTGTTTTCTGTGCCTAACCTCCAGGTCTCTGTTGTGGCTAGATTTTATTTTCAACTTGGATAATTATGTTTTTGCTGTGAAAAACAAGCTCAGTGGGGAAAAAACCAATCCTCTATAAAGTTTACTCGTCTTTGCAGGAATAACTTGTGCCTGTCCTCGGGCCTTCGTGTGCTTTGATTCTGTAGACTGGTTGCTGCCTTCTGAGAATCACCGAGTCATTCCACAGACTGATTCTGCTTCCTCGAATCTTCTTTCCTCTTTCCCTCCCTCCTCCCTTCCTTCTCCCTGTCCCTCCCCCTTTCTTTCTCTCTCTCTGTCTTTCTCCTTCCTTCCCTCCTCCTTCCCTCCTTCCTTCCTTCCTTTCCTTCCTTCCTTTCTTTTTTCTTTCTTCCTTCTTCCTCTCTATAGAGAAATTTCCAGGTTTAATGAAAAAAATCAAGCAGAAAATAGAAAGTTCCATATCACCACCACCACACACAATTTCCCCTACTACTGATCTTTCATTCGTGTGATAATTTTGTTACAATGATGAAGTCATTATTAATTGTACAATTGAGGTACATTATTAATATCACTGTATCACTGTCTTCCCGTTCAGCATCGCTTTGCTCGAGCAGGCACCAGTAACATCTCCATATGACCTGTCTCATGCAAATAGAGTCCAAGGGCACCTGCTTGCTCCAGGAACATAAAGAGCCTCAAACCATTCCATCAGGTCATGGGAATGAGGTCTATAATTGTTACTGGTATTTGGCATATGAAATACGACATGGGTAGCTTGCCAGGCTCTGCCGTGCGGGTAGCATACTCTTGAAGTCATCTCAGAATCCAGCATTTATTGATGAACCGCATGGGCGCTTGCCGGGCTGTGATAGGCTGGTCTGCTGGGTGGAGTTCTGACGAGAGGGAAGACTGGATGTGGAAAATGGAGGCCCCTCATGGGATGGGGGGATCATCTGGCTTGTTGTGAGGCTCTGCTGGGGTGGCGGGCCAGGGCTAGAACCTGCCATCCCTCCCGGCACCTCATGAGCGGCTGGGCACAGGGAGAGCCAGTAGCAGCTCTGTCCCATGTCTGTGAGTCTCCTCATTATTAATAACTGAAATATTTTGTTTTCTTTTGTGTTCGCTCTTGGTGTTTGATACACGTACAGTGACATTTACATGCCTGACTTACAGAATCACACAAATGGTTTGTTTTTCATAAAAGTCTACAGTGCTCCGCCTTCTTGGCCCTGCCCTCCCTGCCCCAACCCTTAATGATCATTTTTACTACTTTCATAGTTCTGCCCTTCCTAGCATGGGATATAGTTTGGGACATATAATATGTATAATATGTATACCCTTCCTGGGGCCTTTGGGGATATATAGTATGTATAATATGTATACCCTTCCTGGGGCCATTGGGGACATATAATATGTATAATATGTATACCCTTCCTGGGGCCTTTGGGGATATATAGTATGTATAATATGTATACCCTTCCTGGGGCCATTGGGGACATATAATATGCATAATATGTATACCCTTCCTGGGGCCTTTGGGGATATATAGTATGTATAATATGTATACCCTTCCTGGGGCCTTTGGGGATATATAATATGTATAATATGTATACCCTCCCTGGGGCCTTTGGGGATATATAATATGTATAATATGTATATCCTTCCTGGGGCCTCTGTCACTTTTCCTTATTTTTCACTGAGAACAGGGTGGTGGGGTGGCGTTGAGAATGTCTGTCCTCTGGCTGACCCTTTGTCCCCGTCCCTGACAGCCTGTGAGCCCGGCCTCACACTGCTGCCACCCGGTCTGTGTACAAGAATTCTTTGAGGTCTCATGACTTCACATGGCACCTTCCCTGGTTTCTAGACAGACCTATGTGCTTTTTAATTTTCACCATTTGGGATGGATTCCACTTTTTAGGGGAGAGGGGCAGAAAGGGAGGGAGAGGATTATGAGATATTTTAGGTGCAGGATGGGTTTATTTGCTTCTTGGGTGGATTCAAAACTCTGATACCCAGACATGGTAGAAAAGTCTGGACTATTCCGTGTGCCAGTTTAAAACGAGCAACAGAAACTTCTGTTCTTCCTTTAGCGAGTCTGTACTCAAGCCCTGTTGAGTGCGTGGAAGTCTTTCTGTCCTGTGGGTCGTGGTCTTTAATTCTCTGCTATGGTTCTGGTTCACAGAAAAGCATCGACAGGGAGTTCTATCTGTTTCCCACAGTGTTTGATGAGAATGAGAGTTTACTCCTGGATGATAATATTTTGGCATTTACAACTGAGCCGGAGCAGGTGGATAAGACAGACAAAGACTTCCAGGAATCTAATAAGATGCACTGTAAGTGCCGCCCCCCCGCCACGCTTTTCATGCGCCAAAGTGTGAGTAGCATTGACCACTGATCAGTTACCGGTAAATGAGTAACACAAGATTGTTCTGTGTATATATCACCACTGATTTAATGCCTCACTCCCCTTCTTATCTCACTCAATTCAGACTGATACATCACACAGAAATATTTCAATTAGATGCAAAGTCCCTAAAAGGTGGTTCCTGGATTAAGAACTTCAGTTTCACGGAGGGACTTACTAGAAATGCAAATTCATTGGCTTGATTTACTGAGCAAGAAACTGTGGGTGTCGGCAACAAACTCTCCAGGGGACGGGGAATCTGATAGATGCTTAAGTTCGACAGCTACTGAACCAGATGCTCCTGGTGTAGTAATACCAGGTTCATCCTAGGGGCTGTGCTCAATCACACTCCCCGTAGTCTTTAATTCTTCCTTTGATTTTCGCATTTTTGAGACAACTCATGAATATTACTATTTATTGGAAATCCTGGTACTATCTATTGGAAACAACTGTAAAAGAGAACATCCTGTTTATTCATCCCCGTTATTTGAGATAAAGCAGAAATTTTCCCATGACAGGCAAGAAACACATTCCCACTGTACCATGTCTAAGCAAAGCTGTTTCTTGGCACACATATGGGTGCTCACCCTTGTGAATGATGAGAGAGCAGAGAGGGGGCCAGCCCGAGAGAACAGAGAGAGGTCAGAGAGAACAGAGAGAACAGTGCAATGAGCCGCAGCACTCCACGCGGCCCTTCCAGATCACTGGAGACACCGCAGCCACAGGGAGCTGTAGCCAGTGTTCCTGAATGGCTCCTTTAAAAATGTAGTAGGGGCTGGAGCGATAGTCCAGCGGGTAGGGCATTTGCCTTGCATGCGGCTGACCTGGGTTCGATCCCGCGCACGTACAGTGACACATGTACAGTGACATTTACATGCATCCCATATGGTCCCCTGAGCACGGCCAGGAGTAATTCCTGAGTGCAGAGCCAGGAGTAACCCCTGAGCATTGCCAGGTGTGACCCAAAAAGCAAGATAGATAGATAGATAGATAGATAGATAGATAGATAGATAGATAGATAGATAGATAGATAGATAGATAGATAGATAGATAGATAGATAGATAGATAGATAGATAGATAGATAGATAGATAGATAGATAGATAGATAGATAGATAGATAGATAGATAATTGGAAATAAAAATAAATGTAGTAAACAGGGACTGGAGAGTCAGAATCGTGAAAAGGGGGATTGCCTTGCACGCATCCCACCCTGGTTCAACCCCTCCACAGTTCTCCATAAGGTCCCCAAGAAGCACGAAGAGTGATCCCGGAGCACAGAGCCAGGAATAACACCTGAGCACTGCCAGGTGTGGCCGCAAAACAAATAATAATTATCATTAAATTGTTTTTAATTAAAAAACATTTAAAAACCAAAATAGCTGGAGCCGAGCAACAGTCCAGTGGGTAGGGCACTTGCCTGGCACAGGTTCGATTCTGACCCAGGTTCAATTCTGGCAGCACATATGGTCCCTCCAGGAGTGACCCCCTGAGTACTGCCAGCTGTGGCCCCCAAACAAAACCGACCAACCAAAACGGGTTCTGGAAAGTCTCTGAGTCCGTTGCATCGCAAACGGGGTAACTCACTTTTTATTACACGTCCCTCCCAACAGCTATCAACGGCTTCATGTATGGGAACCTGCCCGGGCTCCACATGTGCCAAGGGGAGTGGGTCACGTGGTACCTGTTCAGCGCCGGGAACGAGGCCGATGTGCACGGGATCTACTTCACAGGAAACACGTTTTCTTCTAGAGGCGGAAGGAGAGACACAGTCAACCTCTTCCCCTCAAACCAGCCACGTCGCAGTCATGGTCCCCGAGTCCCAAGGTGGCGTGTCCTCGCCCCAGGTCTTGGTCACTGGCTGACCTCGTGATGGGATCTCAGGGGTGCACCCCACACCTGCTTCCGCGTCTAGGATTCCTGCCCTCCACAACCTAAGTTCCTGCACCTTCTCACAAGCCCACTCCTGCCCCGGTCCCGTCTGTCTGGGGCCACCAGAGCCTCCCCTGTGGTGCCTTTCAACTTGTTCTTCATGATGGTTGTGTTCTTTTTAGCCAGTCCATTGACTTCCATTCTGTTACCGCCCTTCACTTCTGACTTCTCCACTTAGAATCACCTCTGCTCCCATCAAAATGGGCCCCAAAGGTACAATTTCTTCTTTTCTGCGGTGGAGATACATTCTGTTGCATACGAATCTCCTAGACCGCCTATGGCACCACACACACACACACACACACACACACACACACACACACACACACACAGTGCCAGGGCTCACTCCTAGGCACAGCACCAGGATAGCCCCTGAGCACTGCCAGGTGAAGCCTCCACCCCCAAATCCAAAGAGTAAAGCTTAAAAAGAAACAACAATCTCTGAAATTCTTTCCCCCCCTGAGCTTTTTCAGGAATTACTCCTGCAGGTGCCAGGGGAACCATACGGATGTCAGGGATTGAACGTGGGTCTGCCGGTGCAAGGCAAACACCCTTTGCGATAGAGCGTGCATCACTCCAGCCCCAATCCCTGAAATTCTGGCAACCAGCAAGCCCTTGAGTCAGCATGTGCCAAGTGGCTATGATGAAGGTGAAGAACAGGACGGGGGAGGAGACAGGAGTGTGCAGAGACCACCGGGAGAGGCTCGGACCGGAGACAGGCACCCAGGGGGCCTGATTTGAGACTAGCTCCTCAGGAGGCGGATTCTGAGCTGGCCCCCGGGCGAGGGAGTCACAGCCGCACCCAGACCAGAGAGTGACTCGCTTCTCCGCCGCCCGCAGGGGAGCTTCGAGGTGGAGTGTCTCACCACTGACCACTACACGGCGGGCATGAGGCAGACCTACAGCGTGGAGCCCTGCAAGGCGCCCCCAAGGCCTCCTCGCTGGTCCCGGGCCGCACCTACTACGTGGCGGCCGTGGAGCTGGAGTGGGACTACTCTCCGCGCAGAGCGTGGGAAGCCGAGCTGCACCACCTCCAGAACCACAGGTGCGGGCCTCCTGCAGTCTTCTTCTCTGCAGCTTCAGCCGGGAGAGCCCGGCCGCTCCCTCTGTTCTCGGGCCTCTTCCTTTCCTCAGCGTGTCTTCTTGTTTTTTCTTCCCCCTTGCCTTTTGGGGGGCACACTCGGTGACACTCAGGGCGACCCAGCTCTGTACTCAGAAATTACTCCTGGAGGTGCTCAGGACTATATGCGATGCCGGGAGTTGAACCCTGTAAGCTACATGCAAGGCAAATGCCCTCCCGCTGTGCTATCCCTCAGGCCCCTCTTGCACATTCTTAAAATGTGGGGCCGGAGTGAGAGTACAACGGATAGGGCCTTTGCCTTGCAAGTGGCTAACCTGGGTCCTATTCCCGCAATCCCAGATGGTCCCCCAGCATCGCCAGGAGTAATTCCTGAGTGCAGAGCCTGGAGTAACCCCTGAGCATTGCAAGGTGTGACACAAAAAAAAAAAAAATCGTGACATGTGAGGGCCGCGTAGGAGCACAGGGGTTCAAGTACTCACCTTGCCTGGTGCAGACTGGGTGCTATTTCAGACATCCCGAGGGTCCCGAGCTTCCAAAGCGGAAGTAAGCTGCTGCTGGCCGAGTATTTCCCGCCATATAAGCAAAGCCATGACATATGGAAGAATATTTCCTCTTGATTGTTTTCTTTTTCCCCTTCCCTTACTGTTTCTGTGGTGGCTGGCTGCACCCTTGCTGGAGCACACCAGGTTGCCATGGGCAGGAAGAGCAGAGAGTTGTGACATTGGGCTCCCCAAACAGCAGCACCCTGGCATCTCAGTTGGGTGCGCAGGGTGGTGCCAAGGATCAAACTGATCCTCCCATTTGCGGGGCAGGCTCCCTGCTCCCAAGCACCCCCGGGTTCCCCAGCCCCGAAGGGTAGTTCACACTCTTCTTCTGTATTGTTTTGTTCTGCTTTGCTTCGGGAATTTGGCCAAGCAGTGCTTGGGTCCACTCGCAGCTCTGTGCTCGGGTGGCCCCAGGTGGTGCTCAGGGGCCATGTGATGCTAGAATTCAAGCCAGGCCTCCTGCATGCAAGGCCCAAGCACTAGCCCAGGGAGCAATCTCCAGCCCCATCACTTTTGAATTATTGGTCCTCCTTCCCTAACGTCTCTGAATGTTGTGATAACAGGGGCCGGGGGAGGGCACACAGTTTTGGGGAGGGGTATGCATGCATGTGTGGTGTTTGCATACACTGGGTTGTAACATGCCCATAAAGTATTTGTAAAGTCAGAGATTGCAGATTGTGGGGCTACCAGGACGAGGCTGGGTACATGTGTGGGCACTAAGAATCGAACCTGAGACCAGATGCTTGTAAGGCAGATGCTCCAAGCCACTGAGCTATTGCTTAGGGCCCCTGATCTCTCATTTCAGAGTCGACAAAATGAACTCAGCTAGACAGTGATTATTGAGAGGTTGTTCTGGCGAGTGGCAGAGCCAGGTGGGGACCCAGAGGTCTGCCCCCCCCACCCCACGCGTCTATTCATGCCTGTCAGGGTGCAGGTGCTCAATCCAAACTACAGAATCGTTCACTGAAAACTCTCTTCTAATTCCGAAGGTCTTGGGGAAACTGTGCTTCCACCAAGACAAACACTAACGGTCGTTTCGCCTGTATGTGTCTTTTGCAGTGCTCCAAATGTCTTTTTAGATAAGGAAGAGTTATACATCGGCTCTAAGTATAAGAAAGTCGTGTATCGCCAATACACCGACAGCACGTTCAGCTCGGAGATGAAGAGAGGCCCCGAGGAAGAACACCTGGGCATTCTGGGTACCCACTGCTCGTTCCTCGGGTCGGTCAGTGGCTGGCACTTTAGGATAGATGGAGGCTTAGGGCAAGTGCATAGCACACGCCA
Source organism: Cryptotis parvus (assembly GCA_021461705.1). Lineage (NCBI taxonomy): Eukaryota > Metazoa > Chordata > Mammalia > Eulipotyphla > Soricidae > Cryptotis > Cryptotis parvus. The sequence goes on along the minus strand of JAJIBD010003458.1, from coordinate 73,819 downwards.
GACCTGGTTTTAATCCCTGAAGCACTGACGGTGGGAGCTTGGAGCCCACCAACCCCTAAGGTGTGGGGTCCTGACCATCCCAGCACGCAGGCTGAGCCTCGCAGCATCCTAGCCTTGTATCATACCACCAACCTAGCTGGTCAAATATTTCAGGGAGGACCACCCCAAGTTCCGCTGTTTGATCAATGTTTGGAAGGTTGCACCCACCTCCAAAGAGAAAAGAAATATTCCTCCTTCCTGTCAGAAACAGTGTTTTATCCCATCTGCTAAGAAAATTGTACAGATTTGGTGCTTATCAAATTGATGCCTGTGATTTGGATGAGATTCCTAGAAATGAATTTTTTTTCACTAAAATACTCTTTGTTCTAGCCTCAAAGTTCATGGTGAGGTGCTTTGAAATTAAGATGTCAACTCTGAATTTCAGGAATAAATGTGCCTGTCGATAAGAATGTAGGGAAAGGGAAAAGTACGAGTGTGTCAGACTGGAGGGAGCTGTCCTCAGTTTACCTAAAGTTGCTTGAGCGCAAAATGCTAATGATGGAAGGAGCAACTTGAGCCTCCGCAGTTCCGGCGGGTGGGAGGAGCCGCTCAGGTCTGAGCCCCAAGCCCAGTACACGCCGCTCTGCTCCCAGAGTTTCCTGGGATTGAGTATCCCTTTCTCCTGGGCAACTGGGAGCCTGGCATGATAGCTAGGTAAGAGAAATTCTCCTAGCAGGAGACAAATTCACATTAGCAAGAGGCCGCTAGGATGTGGCTTGGTAGAAAGCTGTTGCCTAGCATACATGAGGTCCTGGGGTCAGTCCCTGATGGCACACATGTAAAAAAATATATTGGCAAGGGGTCAGGCATGGAAGGGGAGCCCCCCACTCAGCAGCCCCTCCTCACTCGAGTTGCTCTCTGGATGGCACAGCCTGGCCAGCCACGACACTGCAGGAGCTGAATCAATTCAGGAGCCTGAAGCTTACAGAGGAAAAAATGAAAATGCACGATTTGGGCTTGAGGCTATGGAGGTTCCCAGACTTTTGGCTTCTGCTACTGAGTTAGTACTTCCGGTGTGACCTCTGCTTCAGTTCGTCTTCTCTCTCTCTCCCCCTGCCAGGCCCACAGCTCCATGCCAACATTGGGGAAAAGGTAGAAATCGTCTTTAAAAACATGGCCTCCAGACCTTACTCCATACATGCCCATGGGGTGAAAACAGACAGTCCTACGGTTACCCCAACTTTACCAGGTATTCATGGCTGGGGGAGGGGGAGCAATAATATTTTATAATCTTTCCCCTATCAGAGAGGTGAAACTTCCAAAGGGAAGTGAAGAAGGAAGTGAAGAGGGATGTGGGAAGGTGGGTCTCTGTGTGTGTGTGTGTGTGTGTGCCTGCCTATACAGTGTCCCCCAAATCCATCGGAGAAAGTTCAGAAAACTGTACCCGTCAAGAAGAAAAACTTGTGCTCAGGTTGCCACCGACCCCTCCCCTTTCCCCTTCGCCAACCACTGTTTTTGCTATGGTCTAAGAGGCTGACCAGCTGCCCTGACTTTTCTAGTTGTGGGGCCCTGGTTGTCAGGACATAGGTTATAATGCAGCTCTAAGCCTAGATGGAGTCCCGCGGTCCACTGAGACATGCATGGGCCCGCAGGGCATCCTGTTAAGTGAATCCGAGAAGGACAGATACTGGTGACCCTCTCCTCAGTGGGCTACAGTATTGAATGAGCAGGAAGTAGAGTCAATAGTATTGAATGAGCGTTAAGTAGAGATTCAACAGTATCGAATGAGCACAAAGTAGAGAGTCTACAGTAGAATGAGCACATAGTAGAGAGTTTACAGTAGAATGAGCACAAAGTAGAGAGTCAGCAGTATCAAATGAACATAAAGTAGAGCCAACAGTATTGAAAGAGCATGAAGTGGAGAGTAAACAATATCCAATGAGCACAAAGTAGAGAGTCTACAGTAGAATGAGCACAAAGTAGAGAGTCAGCAGTATCAAATGAACATAAAGTAGAGCCAACAGTATTGAAAGAGCATGAAGTGGAGAGTAAACAATATCCAATGAGCACAAAGTAGAGAGTCAGCAGTATCCAATGAGCATGAAATAGAGAATCAACAATATCCAATGAGCACAAAGTAGACAGTCAACAATATCAAACAAGCCCGAAGCCTTGGCCCTGGCTTACAGGACTGATGCCCGAGCAGTGTGTGCAGAGGGTGGTAGAACTAAGAGGTGGGCTAGAGGCAATGTAAGGACAGGGTGGCAGGTCCTAGCACTGTGGCGGCAGTGAAGGTGTAGTGACTCTGCAATGATACTGTGAACTTGAACTCTATTCTAACCATGCTGCCTAACCATCATTTTATTCATATATTTTGCTTTTTTGGATCACACCCAGCGATGCTCAGGGGTTCCTCCTGGCTCTGCTCTCAGGAATTACTCCTGGTGGTGCTCAGAGGACCATGTAAGATGCTAGGGATCAAACCCAGGTTGGCTGCGTGCAAGGCAAACACCCTACCCACTGTGCTATCGCTCTGGCCCCAATTTTAAATAAGATTGAGAGGTCGGAGTGATCGCACAGTGGGGAGGGCACTTGTCTTGCATGCAGCTGACCTAGGTTAGATCCCAGGCATCCCATATAGTTCCCTGAGTACTGCCGGGGGTGATTTTTGAGTGCAGAGCTAGAAATAACCCGTGAGCATCCATCACCAACAAAGATTGAGTATAGATATCAAATAAACACTTGATTTATTAGGTGAAACTCGCATATACCTCTGGAAAATCCCGGCAAGTTCTGGAGCTGAAAGGGAAGACAGTGCCTGTATCCCTTGGGCTTACTATTCAACAGTGGATCAAGTGAAGGTAAGTAAATGTCTGATCATTTTTTGACCTGTGAAAATTCTCAAAGTACACATGCAATGAGGAAAATTTATTAATTAAGGGTTTTCCTGTGGACAATCCTATGTTAAAATCCCAGGAAAGTAAGTAGTTCTACACTTGGGGTGTCAATTTTTGGTTTGCTTGCTTTCAAAGTTACAGTCCTAAGTGGATCAACTCTGTTTGCACTGGTGGTTGATATAAGTAAATATTCATCCACCCAGTGTCTTAGTTCTCTTTCCCTTTGAATATCTAAATTTAAAAACTGAGGTGTGCGGTTTTGTAGCTCTATTACTACATGCTAATAAAAATGAGAATTTTGGCACCTGGAAATAATCTGAGTAGTAGAGCATGTGCCTTGCACAAAGGAACCCTGGGATTTGATCCTGGCATTGCAAAGACCTGTGAGCATTGTTGGGTGTGACTTTGGGAGGGTCTGACTTTCGCCTCTGGGTCCATGCACCAATCTTTCAGGCCTGCCCAGCCAGCACTCTGGTCCTAGGGCCTCCAGGATCAGTACATGTGGCCCCTGTTTAAAAAATGCCAGTATTGGGCAGAGAAGAAAATGGGAGTCAGGGATACATACATTTTGACTTATACTTTGAGGACCACAGCCCCTGATCCCTGGCACTGCAAGGCCCCCAAACACCACAGGGTGTGGTCCTAGAGGCCAGATGCTGCTGTATATGGCCCTACTTGGAGCCCTGTGCAGGACCCAAGCATCAAACCATTTGGCAAACCTGCCAAGTGTGGCCTCAGCCAAGTATGTCCTCAGGCTCCCTGGGCATTGCTTGGGAAGTCACCCCCCACCACCCTCCAGACTAAAGCCAAACTTGGTTGCTGTACAACTAAAGCAATTGCTTGAGTCAGTATTTCAAAGCCAACGAAACACTCAACTAGAAATCAGAACCTGCACCGAGATTCTTCTGTGGAAATCAAACCTGTGTTCCCATCTTTCTTCTGTACCCCAATATGTCTACCAGCATACTCTGCCAGGGCGTCCCCAGAGGTTCACGGTGGAAGTCGGGGCCCCCTCCACCTCCTCCTCTCTCTTTCCTATTATAATAAATATCCCAGGTACAAGGCCTACTCAGGCCTTCAGGCTAGAGCCCTGGACGTGAACGGCTTCGTCCCTCCCCCACTGGCTCACTCGGTCATTCCCCGTCCAGAGCCCAGCAACTGGTCTTTCTCTCCATCCCCCAAGTCAGGTGCTTGCCATTTAACTGCTCCAAGAGCCTCCCAGGACCCTGTAGGCTTCCTTCACTCCCCACAGGGATAGCTCATCTCAAATGCAAATATGCCACCCCGCCAAGTCCAGGGGCTACCTAGGACCCAGAAGCCACCATCTAAAATTCCTGAACATCAAATTTCCTTCAAGACTCAATCCGCTAACCTTGTGCCCAGCCCGAGTGAGTTTCTCAGAGCTTTGACTCACCTGGCGTCTTCCTCCATGCCCTAAGGCACTTGATATCTCTCTTAGCAAGAGGTACTTAGGAGTTACACCTGGCTCTGCACTCAGGAATTACTTCAGGTGGTGATCGGGGGACCACATGGGTGTTGGGGATCGAACCTGGGTCTGCTACGTGCAAGGCAAATGCTCTACCTGCTATTATATGCCTCTAGCTTTCTACATTTGATTTTTGCACCTATTTCTGTTATTACATCACCCATGTGACCTCAAAACTAGTCACCCCTGTTCTGATCTATTTCAAGTAGCAAATGACAGGCATGGTGGGGCCACATGGGGGAGAGATTGCTGCTAAAACCACCTTCTGAGATTCCTGGGTTTGTGGGCACGGAAGTCCCAGTTGCCTGAAACCTGACTCATAGTTCAAGAATGATGAAATGTTTCTCTTGCTTCCAGGATCTCTACAGCGGATTGATCGGCCCACTGATTGTTTGCCGGAAACATTACAAGAAAATATTCAATCCCACAAGGATACCGGAATTTTCCCTTCTGTTTTTAGTCTTTGATGAGAATGAATCTTGGTACTTAGATGAAAACATTGAAACATACTCTGATCACCCTGAGAAAGTTAATAAAGATGATGAGGAATTCATAGAAAGCAACAAAATGCATGGTATGATACATGATTCTGGAGCCTATTTTTCTTATTTCTTTTTTTTCAAATAAAACTACTTTGGAAGGTCTTCATATCCCCCGTTTTCTAATAAACAACTTCAACCTCACTTTGTACGCGAGATCAGATTCAGATTAAAGCTATTACCTCGCTCCATCTATGAACCATCTGTTCACCTTGTTCCCAGTTTCCCAAAATCTCTCCCTTGAAATAAAATCAAAGTGAGGATTCAGTCTTTTGGTGAGAAATGATAGAAAACCAGTGTGACCCGATCATTGATCTAGAAGTATTCATGCTGCCCATCTGTCATGAAGGAGTCCTGCTACCTCAAAAAGATGCCATTCGCAAGCCCAGTAGTCACATTTCTTGTGACATGGCCATCGGTTTAAAATACCCACATACAGGCTAGAGCAATAGCACAGCGGGTAGGGAGTTTGCCTTGCACACAGCTGACCCAGGTTCAATCCTGGCATCCCATATGGTCCCCTGAGCACCACCAGGAGTAAATCCTGAGTGCAGAGCCAGGAGTATCCCTGAGCATTGCCGGGTGTGACCCAAAAAGCAAAAAAAAATAAAATAAAAATAAAATAAAATACCCACATAGGTCATGCAATATCCTGTGCTCTCCTCAGCTATTAATGGACGGATGTTCGGGAATCTGCACGGCCTAACTATGCATGAAGGGGAACGCGTCAACTGGTACCTGATGGGAATGGGCAACGAAATAGACCTGCACACCGTCCACTTCCACGGCCACAGCTTTGAGTATCAGGTAAGAGTCATCGAGGGCGGTGACGTCTGCTCCATTTGAAAATGCCTTCAGATGAATAAAGACGTTTTCCTCAGAGAGACCGATGAAGGGTGGAAGTCTCAAGAGGCAGCCAAGTCTCTGACAGGAAACAGTAGTTTCCACAGTGCACCCACAGGGCTGAGCCTCTTGGGCTTAGTTCTCAGTGGAAGTGGATGTTCGTGGAGCTGGGTTCGAATGCTCCTGGATAAGGCCTTGGAATCGAATTGTTAGCAGACAGGGTGGAACGTTTCCATAAAGATGAAAATGAGTGAAGAAACCTGACGTAGGTCGAGGGGACCCGGGAGGTTACAAGCCGTTAAATCCGGGTGAGCTCATTGCAGCCCACAGCTGGTAAGCGCCCCTTACCCTGCCTGGCTTGGGAATTCATTCCTACCACCTAGAGTTGGGGGAGCTGCGGTCCTGACACTGTCCCAATCCTCTACTCAGCCCTCAGCAGAAAAGAATTTAAGGTGACAAAGAAAGATTTGCTAGGAGAGAGAGCAAACTCTCTGGATAGAGCCTGAGGGGACAGAGTCTGGATGTTTTGATTTTTTTTTAATTTTTAAAAATTCTATTTCGATATAGAAAAAAAACACAACTGTTGATACAATTCTAGAACTAAAATGGATTAGATAACAAAGCCGCGCATTAAAATCAACAGTTCTAGAAAACCCAATGTATGGGAACATTGATTGCAGGATTGCTAAACACTTGTCTGAGAATTCATTAGTGTTTGTTGCTTTATTTTTTTATTTAAGTTTTTTTTTACAATTACAAAGATATACAATTAAAAAGTTCATATTTGGGTTTTGGTCATACAGTGTTCCAGCACCTATCCCTCCACCAGTGCCCATCTCCCACCACCAACGTCCCCGGTTCCCTCTCCCTCCCCCCAGCCCTCCTCCATGGCAGGTTCTTTATTTCCCTTTTTCTCTCTTTCTCTTTTCCTTCCCTTCCAGACTATGGATTACAGAACATACATTAAAGGGTTGGCATGTGTATCTTTTTGCCTCTATTTAATGCTCAGTTCTAGGTTGGTATTAGTACCCTCGACAATTGTTAGCACACTGTTCCATTTTCTGTCTTACCTAGCCTCTGACTCCCACATGTTTGTGATAGTTTCCTCCTTTGCCAAGACCTCCTGATACATCTTTCACTTGTGTTTGTTGCTTTAGGAGGTGTCGCGGCTGCCTAGTTCCGAGACTTCCGGATCTATGGTCTGGGCCAATGAATCGACCTGGCGGAGGCCATGGGAGGAGGTGGGCGTGACTTCCGGGGCTTCCAGAAGTATGGGGTGCTGGGGGGAAGCTGCCCACCGATTCCCAAACTAAAACATGAGGGATCTCAGCCTGGGCACTGGTACCTGAAATTACTCACAGATTGGCATCTCTGCAGAGATTATTTGTGTGGTGGAGTTGAGCCCTTGGTGTAGCTGTAGGGGTGGGGCAGGGTGCTGTGCTTGGGCTGGGCAGGGAATCTGTCTATTATCCCATACATTGGGTTTTCCGAGCTTGGGCTGGGCAGGGAATCTGTCTATTTTAAAGGTGTTTCTAAACCCAGGAATTGGCATTCATGAGAAATGAGGAGGGCTTTTCCAAGAACAGCCAGCCCCAAGGATAGATTCCTGGGGCTGGAGTGGTATCCCAGCAGATAGGGCATTTGCCTTGCATGCAGGCAACCCAGGTTCGATCCCGGCATCCCATGTGGTCCCCCGAGAACCAGCAGGAGTAATTCTGAGCATCACTGGATGTGACCCAAAAAGCCAAGAAAAGGAAGGAGATTCCTTAGTGGGGAGACCACCCCACTCTTTATTACTGTGTGTGGTAATTTCGAAACTGGCATCGCACGTGTGCTGGGGCAGATGATGGTCATTTTATTACAATCATTACAGTGAAGCGAAAACTTCAATTCAGGCCAAGTTTTCTGCTGAGCTGCTTCTACTCCCTGACAGTTCTTCAACCAACTGTCTCACATGGTTCTGGTGGTGTGAGAGAGTTGTCTTCGTCCTACTAGTCTGCCCCAATTATAACCTCTGCTGGTTCCAGTACTGAATCTGAACCGGCCCGATGTGAAAAAGATCGTTCGTCTATGGTCAAAGAGATTGGCCTTAGCTTTCAACCTGTCTGGTTTCGGCAGGCACTAATAAGAACCATGCGTTAAATTAATGTTGAAAATTCAGATCTCCCCTCTGAAAGCAACCTGTCGCTGAAGAGGGCATTTGGCTGTCTGTGTTTCACATCCACGTTACATTCCTGATGCCTTTTCGTTCCAGCCCCGCAGAAATAACCCTCCAGTTCTTAATGGTCTGAGTCTCCATAAGCTGATCCTAGTTTCATCTTCTCCACCCACCTCATTGCCCTTCCCGTCTCAAGTTCCACAGAAAAGCACTTCTAGGACAGAGCTCAGCTGGGGCCACAGTTAAGTTCCCTGGTACAACTCAAGCACTTGGACAAAGAGGTAACAAGTCAGACTCAAAAGGCAGTAGGTGGTCCTGATAGATAAAATTCACTTATCTGTGTCTCACTCATTCCCACCCGTAGCCAAGGGTTTAGCAGGAATACCGGGACTACATGTCGTATTGTTTGCATCAACACAGAAACACAAAGTTCTTTTTCCTTTTAAACAGATTGATTCCCTGTTCAATGAAAGGCTATTTGCAGGAACTCTTCCATATCTTAACATTGCATTTGTCTTTTTCTTTTTCTAATGAAGAGCATGGACGCATATAGGTCTGATGTCTTTGACGTATTCCCTGGGACCTACCAAACTGTGCAGATGCTGGCCAACATCCCCGAACCTGGCTGCTCCACTGCCACGTGGCCGACCACATCCACGCTGGGATGGAGACCACATACACCGTCCTGCCGAGGGAAGCCGTATCCGTGAGCAAGTCCAGACACCGTGTGTCTTGAATATAAGCTCTGCTGCTTTGCTCAATTACTCCCCCCACACCCCCTATAAGAAGCATCTTTTGATTTGCTGCCTTTATTTTTTCTTCTCTACTTCCCAACTGGAAGATTTCATTGCTCACCGTAGACTGGGCAGCCGTCCGGTCTCACTGCTGGTGCTGAGAACAGCACTGATCGTTTCTTCTTCGGGGCTCACTCTCGCTCTGTGCTCTGGGGTCAGTCATCACGGCAGTGCTTGGAGGATCAAACCCAAGCTTCCTGCATGCGAAGCATGTGCTGGTCCATTCTCTACTCCCAGCACCAGCAGTCTCTTAAATACAAATTAATACCAATGTCATGGCAGGTAATTGTGCCTAACTCTAATAGAAGAAGCATGCCATGATGTACAAAGCAGTGACTCTGAGGTCGGCGTGCTGGCATGGCTGACCGAGGGTCCTTTTCTGGACACTCACGGAGAAAGGAAAGGAGCATCTGAGGCTTCTTCCTGCTGTTCTCTTGTCCCGAAGAGCCCTGTCTAGACCACAGTACTTTTCTGCCTGTCAGATAACCTGGGGCAGTGTTTTGTAAGAAAAGGTTAACTGCATGCTTCATGGGCAGGCAGTGTGATAGGGCTTTTCTAGAATCCCACCCAGCACTATGGGTTCTTTCTCTGAGAATGGGCGTAAGGGCTGGAGACACGGATTAAGGCACATGCTTTACCTTTGCAGCTGGTCCTGGTTGAATTCTCAGCACTCAGAGCTCTGGGAGCTTTTGTTTAAAAACTCAGCCCCTCCTCAGGGGGCGCCACTCTCCTGATCTAATTATAGCTGTCCCAGGGTTCTACCTCCTGACCCCAACCCTAACCCCTATGTTACATCATCCTGCAACGTAGGATTATAAACATTCATTGTCTAGTGAAGATCTAGGGAAAGAGAGAGAGAGAGAGAGAGAGAGAGAGAGAGAGAGAGAGAGAGAGAGAGAGAGAGTGTGTGTGTGTGTGTGTGTGTGTGTGTGTGTGGTGCTGGGGACTGAACCCTGTGTCTCACATGCAAGGCAGATATTGCTCCACTGAGTCACAACTCCAGCCCTCCCCCAGACAGAAACTGTAATGAGCTTGTGGGGTCTCTGAGAGCGATGGTGTTTTCCTCGGGACGCTGATGCTGATTTGCTCCCTCTCTGGTTACTTTGGCTTTTGTTTTGTTTTTCGCTTTTTGGGTCACACCTGGCAATGCTCAGGGGTTACTCCTGCTCTGCACTCAGGAATCACTCCTGGCGGTGCTCGGGGACCATATGGGATGCTGGGGATCAAACCTGGGTTGGCTGCATGCAAGGCAAGCACCCTACCCGCTGTGCTATTGCTCCAGCCTGGGTTACGTTAGCTTTGATCCTTTAAGTAAGATGCTTACCTGCTTTCTCAACTGAAAGGTTACTATTTTTCTCTCTATAATTAACAAAGATCATATGGGGAGAAAGTTCCTTTTTCTTTAAATAAAGCAGTTGACAAATGATTTTTAAAAAAATCACATCAAAAGCAGAAAAATACAAATAAATCAAGAAAAAATTCAATACTAAAATAAAGAGTAATTCAACTAACATTTAAAAAATTGGAAAAGTTTCTGAGTATCTACACTAATTCTTTTAACCACATAATAGATACTCATGTTTAATAATGGTCTTAAAATTTCTTTTCCTATAGAGACCAAGCCTGAGAGAAACTCATAAATTGATGATAAGTGGAAACAAAACAAAACAAAGAATGACTCCTAAAAAAAGCATGTGAAAGTGTTGAGTGGAATATTTGCTTTGTGATGGCAATAAGCATTAAAAAGACTGAAAGTGTGCAGTTGTGCATTGATGGGAAACAGTGTATTCCCTGGCTCCATAGGGAAAGGTCACTATTGTAGGAGGACTCATAATGTTGTATGACGGATGTGTAACCTTGGGGGCTGCTTGTAGCCCCCGCTTCCCATGCTGCATCCCTCCCCATGCCCAGCACACCCGAATCGATTGCCTGATGCTAGTCTGGGTGATCCTTGAAGTATCATTATTAAGAGTCACTTAAATGTTTCCTACCAGAGTCCAAATGTCCCCATCAACCCCGCAATGCACTGCTGACGTCATTTCTAACAAACCAGGGGGCACAGTGCTGAGGCTTAAAGGAAGTGAAAATGTCAAACAGATGCCTGTTCTGAACAACAATGCCTATTTCATTAAAATTGAAAAAATAAAGCAATAAAAATAAAATGGTGCCAATCCGAGTTTTGTGAGCCTCTGAAAAGAAACGGCCAAGAATGTCCATGTGGCACAGAGAAAAAGCTGAGGAATCACCCCTCAGTGAAACCCGGGTGAAGAGGAGTCCTGACATGGGGAAGGGCCAAAACACAGCAAAAGCGAGGGCCGGAAGTGGGGCCAAAACGTGCTACCAACAAGAGGCGGATTTCGACTCAGAAGTATGATAGATACAATTGGAAAAATTGCAAAAAAAAATTCACATAGATTCTGGCTAAAATAATAGGAGTATCCATCCCCAAAGTCAAAACAAGTTTTTGGCTGAAAATCAAAACCAACCACGCATTCCACAAGCCTCACTAGCCAGAAAGGGAGCTTGTCAATAGTTACCTCATGACTCAGAGAGAAATACAGCACATGCATGAAAAGAACCAGCGAAACAGTTTAACACCTTTTACTGTGGTAAAACATTAACATGTTCTTAAAGGGAAAAGAAAACAAAACTTAAAAGCGGCCCAGTTGAGAAGTCTGGGAAAACTAGGATTAAAATCCAGAGGCCCTGGAGTGACATGCTCTCAAGCTTGCTCACAAAATGTTCTGTTCCTGTGACAAAACACGATTGTGTCCCATCTCTGATAAGTGAAATGATGTTCCGTGGAATAAAAGTCCATTTTCTCCCCTTTTGAAAAGAGGTCTTCTAGAAGAAATTCTTCTGTCTTGCAGCTTCTTGAATATTCCGGACAATTAATTCCATTCATAAATTAAGAAAAAATAATACCGTAAGTCGGCTGCCCGGCAGGAAGCAGCCGGAAGCCCTGGTAACTTATGTACATATTCAACACGAAACCCTTAATCTGTGTAGGCTGCAGCCGGCTTTGCCTTGTCCGGTCTCGACTGGCTGCCAGGGCCTCTCACGTCAGTGATTTCTTCCGGCTGCAGTACAGGAGATAGGGCAGGAAAAAGGCAGCCGTGCCGTCTTCAGGGAGAACAGTCAGGAAATCCCTGAGCTCCAGCTCCACGGCCACCACCGACAGCGTTTCTGTAGGGGACAGAGACAGTGAGACCGGCCTCTCCGCCTTTCACGCCACCCGCCACAGCCAGCCAGCCCGCAGCGAGTTCAAGTCACAAAAAGGCTTAGCCACCAAGGAAATGGATAAAAATCAGGCTCAAAATTTTATTTATTTCTTTCTTTGTTATTTTTGGGGTCACACTCAGCAATGCTCAGGGGTTACTCCTGGCTCTGCGCTCAGGAATTACTCTTAGGGGTGCTGGGGGACCATATGGGATGCCGGGATTGAACCCGGGCGGCCACGTGCAAAGCAAATGCCCTTCCACTCTACTATAGCTCTGGCCCCAAAATCAGTCCTTGAAGGCACAAGTCACCCACAGGTGCTGACCATCTCCGTTTTTTTAGAATTCTCCTGAGCTAATTTCTTTAGCAGCCCCAAGGGGCTTCACTGGGGGACCATCACACTGTTTTGTCCAATAATTCCACTGTCTGCTATAGAAAGATGCAAGAACTGCTCTGACCGTGTTTCCAGGAGGGCGGGCACACTTGGGCCACCCGGACATTGTCCTCAACAGCTCCGCTCTGAGATGTTTCCCGTAACGTCTGAATCTGTGTCCGGGACCAGGTTTTCTTCCCCAACAGCAGAACCATGCGCTCTGCTGCCCCCTGTGATAGTCTAGATCTTGGTTCCGTGCGTGCCCACGGCAAGGGAGGGCACCGTCCGTGACGCACGCAGACGGCCCTCCTCTGGGCAGACGCCCTCCGCTTTAGTGGCTGTCCAGGGTGGTTCCCGCACGTCCGACACTCACTGTCTTTGCATGGTGAGCAGAGAGAACAATCTCCAGCAACAGTGTGTGTCTATGCAGTCACCTGTCTAGCATCTGGCAACCTGGTCCCGTGGCCAGAGCATGATGGTGTGAAGCATCAGTGAGTCAGGAAAGGGCCCAGACTGTCACCGGCAAAGCTGGGGGGGAGCCAAAGCCCCCTTTCCTCACTGGTGCCTAGGCAGCCACTGAAGCTCCCGCATCCAAACCTCCTGGCCACCTGCTCACAGCACCGTCTTCCCGAATCCCTTCAGAACTGCATTAAGGCGCCCCATGGCACAGCCCTCGTATAACAGATGGCACCTTGCTAACCCACCGCCGCTAAGACAGAGAATTACAGATGCCTTCCTTTCCAACCAGTCCATGCAGCCCTACGTGGGGACTACAGAGTCTCCGAGATAGAAAACCCAGAACAGAGTAGCTCGAGCCAAGCAAAATCATACTCTCTGTCCAGGACACTGCTGCTGACCAGTGAAGGCTACCACGGGCAAAAGCACCCAAGATCTTTGTCTAGAAAACATTGGTCAAATGGTTAAAAAGCTCTTTCTCACGGGTGGGATTTTAAAATGAGGCTTCAAGTTCCATTTCTATCACTGACTCTAACAGTAGAATTCTCGTGAGAATTACGAGAATCACTCTCCAAACAATGCTCGTGAGAATCACTCTCCAAACAATGCTCGTGAGAATTACTCTCCACTCACAGCGTCAAGTGTTGTCTTGCCCCACACCAGTGTCAGTGGCCCTGCTCAGTGCAGGCATCCTCTGCCAGGGAGACTGCGCCCGGGAGACACCTGGCGCCCGAGACGTCGCCGCGGGCATGCCCGGAGACAGTCTGTCAAAACTGGGCAATGCTGCGGCACACCCCAAAACATGGCAAAGAATTCTGTGGCCCAAATAATATCCATAGCCGAGGCTGAAAACGCTGCATCAGAGACAAATCTCACAGCTCATGGCACGAGGCCCCCTGGCCTGCATCTCTTGCCTTACCCCGCTCCACCCAACACTCACTCTCCAGTCGACCCTGATCGTATTGATCCTCAGATGTGAGGACTTAGCTTGCGTCACGGGCTGCATACAGCAGAGTTGGGCGCGTTTCCTTTCTCAGACTGATACTGGCACGTTTCCTCTGTTGCCCGCTGGAAAGGACCCTAAAGCTTTTTTGGGTGTGACCCCCAAGCTGTTCAGATGCCTCCCCTTTCTCCCTGCACCTCTTAAGGGTTACTGAAAGGTTACCCCTTCCTGTGGAGGCACATGGCTGGCGTTCGGTCTAACACGAGAGATGTAAGAAACACAGCTCCTGAGGTAACACAGGCTGAGTCCCACCAGACACTCACCCAGTGGCAAAAGGGGCCAAGAGGCAGCTCCAAGGCCCAGTGCAGACTTGGCATGTGGCCGGAGTTCAACCCCTGGCACCTCAGGTCCCCTGAGAACACTGGGAGTGAACATGGAGCTGGGAGCAGCCCCGAGTGGGCTGGGTGCGACCCCCTCAAACACCACCCTCCGCCCACGCACAAGAGTTCAATTAGAAACAAAGGTTCTTGAAGAAACTTATAACCAAGCCAAAACGATCACATCACTCTACCTTTCAACGATGACAGGTAGAGCTGACATCTCTCTCCTCCGCGTCTGATTCTCTGGCAAAGTTCAGGCAACAGTTTTCTCCACCACAAAGTCTATCTTAGGGGAAAAATCATTTTAAGTGTGATGCACTTCACATTCAGAGCCACTGGGAAGCAGGCGTGCAGGAGGGCAGAGGGCAAACACCATCCCGTTGGGGAAGACCCGAACTGCACAGCGCCCGAGTGCCGGCCGCAGCCAGACTCTGCTAACACCTGACGCCGACACATGTCACTGGTCGCTTAGACTTAAATGTGGTTTCATCAACATACACTGTAACACCGGTGACAAGCATGAAGTGTGTCCTAGAAGTCAGGTCTGCAGCTGGAATGGTGACATGTGTCTATTATACATACATACACGGCTGTTTCTCAGAGGAAACACATACATGCTCTGCTAGCATCCCTTAGGTGGAAGCGAGAAAACCATTCAAGTCTAAAACTCCTAACTTCTCAGGCCTGAGACAGCACAGCGGGGAGAACGCTTGCCTTGCATGCGGCCGACCCAGGCTCGATTCCCGGCATCCCATATCCCCTGAGCACTGCCAGGAGTGATTCCAGAGTGCAGAGCCAGGAGTAACCCCCTGAGTATCGCCAGGTGTGGCCCCAAAACTACACAAACTCTCCTTACTTCTCAACTAAACACAGAGCACAGAGAGTATTTTCCCCTTCACATGATGCTTCAGAGATCCGCAGGTATAAGTCTAATTTCTACACGAGACTTGCAGAAGATAACATGCCCCTGCCATGCATTTTCACAGCTGCTCCCCGTCAAAACACATTAAACACTCCTGCTTGTCTGACCCTCCTCACTGGCCCCATCTGCAGATGAGGCAACGCGAAGGCCGTCTGGGAGTGCCACCGCCCGCCTGAGGCGGAATCTGAAAGGCATACCCGGTTCTCTTCCTTCAGCTCGTGGTTGGCGTAGGGGATGACGGCCTCGGGGCAGCGCTCCAGCAGCGTGTCTAGGCACTGCTCGTACCCCTTCAGGCGTGTGCGACACAGAACGTGAACGCTGAGCCCAGCAGCCGTGGCGTCCGAGAGCGGCTCCAAGAATGGCAGGACAGAAGCTATGTCAAATGAAGGACCACATATGAGAGACTATGAACAGAAAAGTGAGATGTTATGGAAGGCGTGATCAGAGCCACAGACAGAATACAATTCTTCTTTAAAAAGGAGGTCTAAGCTGTCCCACAGCCCCCGAAATGGGTGCGTCTCCACCTCCAACCTCGGCCACATCAGCAGCCCAAATCCCTATCTCAGACCCTTTGCTCATGTATTCAACCTTCAGGGTGAGGTCGGGCTCCTGGCTGACATCCATTTTTGGGGAGCAAGAAGAGAATCTCTCGCTCTTTCACTTGCTTCCCAGCAGGCTCCACGCCCAGTTGCCGCCATGTCAGCTGGGCCCAAGCACATGCTGTGCCCGTGACTCCACTCACTGTGGCCTGCACGGCTGCAGCTGTAACTGCTCACTGCACCGTGCCCGGCTCACACTGCCACCCCCGTCCCTGGGCGAAGACCAGCAGGAAAGGAAAAGGGCAACACGCAACCCAGCCCCTCACAGCCTCCCAGGACCGAGAACGACAAAGATTTCCCCTGAGGGCTCAGCAAACAGCAGGAAGCTGGGCAGGTGCCACCAAACTCAATAAATGAAAATAATAGCACAGCAGGCTCTCCCCGGACCAACCCGCCCTGCAGCCCCTCAGAGAATGACCAACCCACTCTGTAGCCCCTCAGAGAATGACCAACCCGCCCTGTTGCCCCTCAGAGAATGACCAACCAGCCCTGTAGCCCCTCAGAGAATGACCAACCCGCCCTGTAGCCCCTCAGAGAATGACCAACCTGCCCTGTAGCCCCCCAGAGAATGACCAACCCGCCCTGTAGCCCTCAGAGAATGACCAACCCGCCCTGTAGCCCCTCAGAGAATGACCTACCTGCCCTGTAGCCCCTCAGAGAATGACCAACCCGCCCTGTAGCCCCCAGAGAATGACCAACCCCCGCCCCCGGGCCCGCCTGGGCCCTGGATGACCAACCCGCCCTGTAGCCCCTCAGAGAATGACCAACCCACCCTGTTACCTCTCAGAGAATGACCAACCAGCCCTGTAGTCTCTCAGAGAATGACCAACCCGCCCTGTAGCCCCTCAGAGAATGACCAACCCGCCCTGTAGCCCCTCAGAGAATGACCAACCCGCCCTGTTACCTCTCAGAGAATGACCAACCAGCCCTGTAGTCTCTCAGAGAATGACCAACCAGCCCTGTAGCCCCTCAGACAATGAGTACAGTGACACCATGTGAGGACATTAATGAGCTCAAAGAATAATACTCAGGGGCGACCAAGGTTACACCCAAGTGATGTTGAGGATCACCCAGTACTGGGGACTGAATTCAGGGCCTCAGACGTGCGAGGCAGGTGTTTAACCGCCTGAGCGCACTCCCTGGCCCCCAGAAGGCAACCCGGTTTGAAACAATATTTTATTTGCATTGGACAGGTGGTGAATTAAAATCAGCAAGAACGCTTTAGACGCCATCCTAAGGTATAGCTGACACGTGGTCAAAGATTATGTTCAATGATGTCCATCACAAGAATCACTGTCACAGCAAAAGCCCAGGAGCAATATGGAAGTTAAATAAGGAAGATGGAGAGAAATGATGGGACATTCACACAGAGGAGCATACAGAGGCTAGTTCATGAGCACAGGATAAAACTGATGAGTGAAACACTCAGCACAAAATTATATTCTGGGGGCCGGAGGCGATAGCCCAGCGGGTAGGGTGTTTGCCTTGCTCGCAGCTGGCCCATGCCGGCCCGGGTTCGATCCCCGGCATCCCATATGGTCCCTCGAGCACCGCCAGGAGTAACTCCTGAGTGCAGAGCCAGGAGTAACCCCTGAGCATCACTGCGGGTGTGACCCAAAAAGCAAAAAAAAAAAAAAATATATATATTCTGTGTCTGATGAGTTTTATCAAATCTACCTAGATTTGTGCGTATAATGAAATACTTTTGGAAGAGCATAAATAACTGCAGTAGAGATTAGCTTCCTGTACATGAATAAGTTAATTTTTGTTTTCTATTTCACAGTATTCCTGGGAGCAGGAACTACGTTTATAACCAAAACCAAAAATATGGCAGTTAAGGGAATCAAAGCAAGGAAGACTCTAGTTACTGATTACAATACCAGTTGTCACAATGTCACTGAATGACAAGAGTGGGTACTATTTCAGTATTTGGAACATTATCGATGTTTAGTTTTAAGCATAAATAGGATGTTTGGTTCTACCACCCAAATAATCAATCTCCACATTTCCTTTCTCCTGGGCGGAGCACGGTCCTAGCCTGATTTTCTTCTTCCTGTATTCATTTTTGCTACAGCCTCTTCTCCGACTCACAGGAGGGACGTGGAATCTCAACTACCTACTCGTGCTCAGCATGATGATTGTCCTGCAGGTATCTACCAAGGAAAGGCTAGGAGAATAAGGTGGGAACCTCCCCTTCCTGCAAGCTTAACAATGACCTGGAATCATTTCCTGATGATAAGAGGGCAAATGTGAAACCAGGTGATGAATTTTCTGAAGATAAGAGGGCAAACATGAAATCAGGTGATACATTTCCTGGTGATAAGAAGGCAAAAGTGAAATCAGGTGATAATCTCCCCACACAGAGAAACCAGAGTATTTCTGTGTTCACTCTTGACTGACTGGGATAATGAATGGCCTGAGCGATCCAAATTGGGTCAGAATCCAAGTGTTGGCTTGGAGACACAGTATCGGGTAATTAAGGAACTTGCCTTGCATGGGGCTGACCCTAGTTCAGTCCCTAGCACCACATGTACGGTCCCCTGGGCACTGCCAGGAGTAATTCCTGAACATGGTCAGGAAGGGACTATCTGCTCCTGCCAAAAAAAGAAGTGATTGAAATTTAGTCCAAAATGAGTTACCCAGGAACGTTTCCACCAGGCCTCATTCAGACCATCGAGACTCTAAACTTAAGATGTGAGGTGGGAAAGGCACTTGCCTTGCAAGAAGCCAAGCCAGTCTTAACCCCTGGCACCACAGATGTCCCCTAAGCACCACTGGGAGTGACCCCTCTGCACAGACCCTCTACACAAACCCCTTCATACTGCCAGGTGTGGCTCCCAAACCCCCAAAAAGAAAAAGTAAGCAGCACCAGGAGCAAACTACTGGATCAAACTGGGGGGACATGTAACAGACCCTCAGTGCTCCCCCGCTTAGTGGGTGCTCCAGTTGTTCCACGTCCCAGGACCAGAAATGGACTCTCTCATGTCCAGCACACGTGCAACCTGTCCCCTTCTGTGACCACGAGCCGCTGGGCCCCCTCAGCTGACCCTGCCCCACCATCCATAACCCGCCGTCTAGGAGGGTAGCCAGCAAGGGGGTGGCTAGAGAAGGCAGGACAGCTCCGCCCCGCCAAGGGCAGAGGTTCCCCTGTGCACAATTAAGCCACCGGGAAGGCGGCTCTGGGCAAGGTCTAACAGGTCATTTTCTTTTGCTTCTTTTGCACAAATCACCTCGTCAAGACAGAGGATGCTCTGTGAGCTGTGCAGAGCAGTGGGGTTGGGGTCGAGGGGTGTCAAGCGTCTCTAAGTGATTCTGACCCTAACTCCCCATCGCTCTGCCGAGAACAAATGCCCTCTTTTGCTTCCAAATGCTTATTTTTCCTGAAGAGTAATTGTCCCACTGGGAATCTAGGAAAATGCCATTAGGAAAAAGGAGTAAGAAAAGAAACCCTAGGCTGGGGTGGAGTGATACTATTAAGGACAGGACACTTGTCTTGCACTTGGCCATCCTGGGTTCGATCCCCAGCAACTGCTAAGTCCTCCGAGCCCACCAGGAGTGACCCCTGAGTACAGAGGCAGGAGTAAGCCCTGAGCACTGCCAGGTGCGGTCCCAAAGCAAAACAAAACTTAAGGCTGACTGAATTCCAGGAAAGGCTCCGATTAAAAAGTGCAAATGGCTTTTAGAAGATCACGACCCCCAGCAACCAGGTGACAGTGAACACAGCTCCAGCCAGGATTTGAAACTGTGGGATTGTATTTGCTGGAGGAGCTGCACCCCACTTTTGGAGCCGTCTATACCCCCTGAATCCCACCTCTGAGCGGCTGGTAACTGGCAGTACCAGCACTTTAGACCCGATTTAGCCCGGTCTGGCTCAGCCCGCGTTGCCCAGCCCAGGTGAGCCTTAGTTCTCATTTCTCAAAGCACTGTCCTGACCAGATTCACACAGGATGATCAACTTCCCTCTGACTGTACATAAAATAATCTTCAGGAGCCCTTGACAGCAGCTACTCTATCCACTTTCCAAGAAGACATTCAGAGGCCTAACTGTGTGAGAGCATGAAGAACAGAGAGCGACAGACAGACACACACACACAGACAGAGACACAGAGAGCAACAGGGAGACAGAACAGACAGAGAGTTCAGCCTGCTGACATTTTCTGTGTAGGGGACCTGGGTTCAGTGCCCCAAAGCAAACAAACAAAATAAACACAAAGTGTGCCCGAGCACCTCCGGGAGATGAAGCCGAGCGGTCACGTGGTCAGGGAGGAAACAGCCCTTGCCCTAAAATGAGGCCTCCCGCGCAAGTTTCCAGGTTGAAGAGGTGGGGGGCTAACTATGGATCGTGCCCCCAAACAAGGAATCGGCCCTGAGTGCTGCCAGGTGTGGCCCCCAACCCGAAGCAACCAAACCCCCGCACCGGACAGGGGCATCCGCGAGGAGAGGCGTCTCTCTACCTGCAGCTTTGCCAGGTCTTCGGCGTGATTTCTGTCAGGGAAGGGACCGGAGGACACCACGACATTAACCCACGGGTAGACCAGGCCGTAGTGACCGCAGGCGTTGATCTGGAATGCAGACGACACTGTGCGTCAAGAGAGGGGCGTGGAGTGGCTTTCTGCACTTGGGGTCACTCCTGGGCGGGCTCCGGGGCATATACGGGTGCTGGGATCGACCTCAGCCCGGGTCCAGGCAAGCGCCCTACCCACTGGGCTATCTTTCCGCCCCAGAGCACGCCTTTCTGGATACAGGAGCAATGGACAAGGAGGGAGACTCCCGGCGCCCTGCAGGTGGGCGCCACCTTCCCAGGACAACGCCTTTAGCTCGAGGGCAGAGGGGAAGTTTTCAGCCTTGTGCATACACGGCACCAAACCCAGCCCCGTGGCTGAAAGGACAAAACACTCTAGAGAACGAGAAGGGGCTTCAGGCGTTCATCTGTGCACAGCCAAGTGCCTCGGTCCCTGGCACTGCATAGGGTCCTGAGTCCCTCGAGGAGTGACTCCTGAGCACTGAGGCAGGAGCACAGGAAGCTCCGAGCACAGCGGGCATGGCCCAACCTGCACCCTCCCTGCCCAAAGATAATATTCCAGAGAAGCACTGTCTAGCAAAAGGCACCCCGCGACTTTGAAGTTGATTCTATTTCCAAAACGCAAACAGTACTGGATGCTATCTCTACTATTTCCCTTGGGAGGCAAAAATTCTCTTTAAGACACATCCCAGTGAGCCCCCAGCCCTCAGGAAACGGGAGTTTCACCACTGGGAGGGAGGCGGCTCGAGGGGGAGTTTGCTGGAGGCGCAGCTGGCAGGGGTGGGGGGGGGTCCTGTCCCACAGGCCGGCCTGTTCTCACCAGGAGGCTGAAAGGGAATCCCTGGGGAGGAGGCTAGTGGTGATGTCTGGGACACCCCCCGCCCCCAGCTTCGTGCCACTCCAGCAAGTGAGGTAGGAGCAGAAGACGCTCTTTCTGAGAACAAACAACGACTGAACACCACTGGCGCCGCTCATAGACCTGTTTCAAAGTATATTTAACGGCTTCAACAAGCTCTTTGGTGACATAAGCTTGGCCTGGTTCTAGCCACCCCAAGAGGGTTTGTTCCCACAGAGCACAGGCCAACCTAACGCGGCGTCTCACCCCGTTACCTTACCAGGTCTTCAGCCGCGCAGCGGCGTGGTGTCAGGGGGCTGCCCGTTGGCCAGTCTTCGTATATACTGTGACGTGAGTTTGAGGAAGATTTCCTGAAGAACCACATCCGGGACACAGGCGACCAGCTGAGCTTCCCAAAAGTCTACCAAGAGCTGAGGGATGACGCCTTCGTCCTTACCACAAAGCACCTGGTGAACAGTGAAACAAGCGCACGGTTATGGTGAAACAGCGTGCTGACAAACAGCTGGAATGCGTGTCACGCTCTACCACCTGCTTTATGACAGACCACAGCAAAAGCACGCCAAGACTTGTCATTAACTATGATTCAATCTGCTTCTTTCCGTTTTGAGGTTTGGGGCCACACGTAACAGTGCCCAGGCGCTACTCCTGGTTCTGTGCTTGGGGTTTCTCCCAGCAGTGTTTTGGGGGCCAGAGGTGCCTGGGATCAAAGCCCAGATCTCCTACACGCAGCGCACACACACTCCAGCCCACGGAGCTGTCTCTTGGACCCACACTCACACAGTTCACCAGGAAACATCTAAAAAGATCCTTGGCTGCAAATGAAATTCTTCCACCTAGTGGTCTTCAACTTGGATATTTTAGCTTATTATCTGATTATTTACAAATCTGTTTTTTCAATAAAAAAAAAAGCTCACTGTCTAATTCTGTTCCGACCCTACGTATTTTATGAGGTTAGACAGAAGAAAACTTTGGAGGGGGGATGTGGATTTTGGGTGGCACCCAGCATGCTCAAGGGTTACTCGTAGTGGTGCTTGGGGGACCATATGGATGCTGGGGACTGAACCAGGATTGGCGCCACACGGCAACTGCCTTATTCTCAGTACCATCGCTCCAGCCCTGAACTACATTTCTAAAGTACCAAACCTTGAAGAAGGACTCTGCTTCTTCGACGCCAATCTGGCTGTTCTTCAGGGAGCCCAGGACAGACGCCACGAGCAGGCCAGGTCGGGTGTCCTTGAGGTGCTCGGCAAACTCCGTGGGAACCATCTGTCCCATCCTCTGCTGAATCAGCAGCCGGGCTCGGGACGAAGCCATACACCAAGTTCATCTGGCAAAGAAAAAAGGAATTTGGGATTAAAATGCCTATTGCCCTGAGGTTGTAGTGCTAGAAATACACGCGGAGGCGTTCGACAGTCAGGGATGAGACATTCACAACTTACTTCAGTCTCAATTTTCTCTCTAACTATCATGACCAGCTCTCATGTTGTGTGCGTGAGACTAACAAGCCAGCCTTGATGCTGAGGAGCATCTTTTGCTTTGAAGAAATTCTTGGGAGGCAGCAGGTGCTCAATTCACATCACCTCTCGTGTTCGCGCGCCCCTCTGGGGCTTTCCCTCCCAAGGCCAGCTCCCATTTCCCCGGATGCCCACGCAAAAGCCCAACCCCCTGTGAAGGCACTTGAGATGTTTCCCCAGTATAGGCCTGAACTTCTTAGAGATCCAAGTTTACATCAGGCCACGTACCCTTAAACAAAACTGTCCCAAAATAAAGTTCTTGAATGTTTACTACAGGTTAACGTGTGATCTGTGGAGCCAATTTATGCACCTCCAAACCCAGGGTCGTATAAATATTCTGTGAGTGAAAGGGATCATGAGGAGAGCAAAAGTTCAGGGAGCCCCGGGCCGGGACCTGGGCACCGCAGGCCGCACTGGTTCGCGCCTCACTTGCTGTGCTTGAGGCCACATCACGGGTGTGTTTGCAGTGGACACGCCCCTGGCGCTCAGGCCGGAGCAGGCTGCGGAACGAGCCAGGGCTGGTCACGGCCACACACAGGGCTTGGGATGCTGATGGAACTGGAACTCCTGACTGTGCTATTTCTCATTCTCTCACCTTCTGCGTTTGCCAGACCCCAGCACTCCACCCTGAGGCTTCCTTTCCCATCTCATTTGCCTACAGCCAGTACAAAGGAGCCGACCAGGGGCGGAGCGATAGCCCAGCGGGTAGGGCGTTGCTTTGCACGTGGCCGGCCCGTGCCGGCCAGGGTTCAATCCCGGCATCCCATATGGTCCCCCGAGCACCGCCAGGAGTAATTCCTGAGTGCAGAGCCAGGAGAAACCCCTGAGCATCGCCGGTGTGACCCAAAAAAAAAAAAAAAAAAAAAAACAAAGGAGCCAACCAGAAACCAGAAGCTGGTGAAACCCCGGGACGTGCAAATCCCACATCAGCCGCTGTGAACGGCCGGCCGCGGCCTACCTCTGAATGGCTTGTCATTTCCTGGCTGTATGTGTCCAGGTCGCCCATTTTCAGAGCCATGGCGGCTTTGGTCAATGTCACCAAGACAGGTGAACACAGAGAAGAATCCAGCTTCCTGAGATAGCGCATGGCAGCCGACGGGTTCATGTTTTTCATAGAAGGAGTACAGAGAATGTGGGGCAGTTGCTTCGGCTCGGCCACAAAAAACATCTCCGCCACTCTGGCTGCTAGTTCCTTGGGGGAAGCAGGAAGAGCGAGAAATAAACGGGCAGTCAGTCCACAGAAGGAAACCCAACGAGCAAGAAAAGAAAAGGCGCAGTTCAATGACGAAAGTCATGAGCTTGTCGGCAGAATTCGGCCCTGTATTATGCCGTAGTTACAGAAGACGTTGCTACCCGGGATTCTGAGCGAGGCTGTGCTTCGCTGGGCAGAGATGAAGAAAAAGCAGCGGAAACATGTAAAAAGTTATGGCCCAGCATTTTTGATTTTCACAGGAGCTCAGGACAGAAAATAAGCATGTGGCTGATTTCACGCCAAAGACCACCAGACACAAAAAAAGCTAAGAAGAAAAATCTACCTACTGAGGTAAGGTGTGAAATCTCACCTCTATACCTTAAAGCTCTGGGCATCACAATACCCAGCTCTGCAGATTTGTAGTCAAGAATTGTTTTTGTCCTTGGGCCATACTGAGCGATGCTCAGAGTCACTTCTGGCTCTGCACTCAGTAATCACAACCGAGCAATGCTCTGGAGACCATATGAGATACCGGGGATCAAACAATCCAGGTCAGCCGTGTGCAAAGCAAGTGCTGTACCTGCTGTCTAACCTCTCTGGACCCTGCATTCGAAGTTTTCCTTAAAAACATACTGAAGGGAGGGGAAAGAGTTGGAAGCCAAGCGACCCCTGAGAACCACGTTGGGGGTCTGGGATCCATTAGCAGCTAGTTGGCTGCAAGGGGCCAGGAGGACCCCCCTGAGCTTCCTGGGCACCACTTGGGAGCCCCCTACAGGCATCTTCCTCCCCACCAAAAAAGTCCCTAGACAGGGACCGGAGTGACAGTCCAGCGGAAAGGGCTTTTGCCTTGCACGTGGCCGGCCTGTGCCAGCCTGGGTTCGATCCCGCATCCCATATGGTCCCCCAAGCACTGCCAGGAGTAATTCCTGAGTGCAGAGCCAGGAGAAACCCCTGAGCACTGCCAGGTGTGACCCAAAAAAAGCAAAACAACAACAACAACAAAAAAAAGTCCCTAGACAGAGGAGAAAGCTGGGAGACGGCTCAAGGGCTGTGCATGCAGGGGGCCCAGGCTCAATCCCCAGGACCACAGGGTTCTTCCAAGCACTGCCAGCATGGGCCAAGAGCAGAGAAAGCAGCAGCGGGCGTGGCCCCCAACAAAACTCCAGGCAGGGCCACAAAGTCCCCTTCAGAAGGTCTTACGGGCAGTGGCTGAGTGCAGTTTCAGATACCCAGAGAAAGGGGCCACCAGGGTCGTGAGCGGGCCACTGAGGAGAAGGCAGGCCAGCAGGGTTGTGAGCGGGCCACTGAGGAGAAGGCAGGCCACCAGGGCTGTGAGCGGGCCACTGAGGAGAAGGCAGGCCAGCAGGGTTGTGAGCGGGCCCTGGGAGAAGGCAGGCCCCAGGGCTGTGGCGGGCCCTGAGGAGAGGCGGCCCCGGGCTGTGGCGGGCCACTGAGGAGAAGGCAGGCCCCAGGGGTCGTGGGCGGGCCCTGAGGAGGAAGGCAGGCCAGCAGTGCGGGTGTCATTCTCCTAAGGACCCCATTGTCACTGGCGCCATCACCCCACGCTGCCACAATGGGCCACGGCCCTCCCATCTGCCAGGAGAGCACAGGAGTGCAGGCTGACGACCTGAGACGCTTCTCCAGGCCGTGGTCTTACGAGCCCTGGAAGGGAAGGACACGGCAGCCCCTCTCGCAGGAGAGGAAATAATGAATCTGCTGCACAAGAAAGAAGAAAATCAGAGTCAAAACAAGTACGTAGGGAAACAACACTCACGTTGCTTAGCTCTTCTTCCAGGTTTTCATAAAGTGAGTGATTCATGTAAAAGATCAGCCCCCGAGGACAGGTCTGCGATCCGCTGTCCGCTGCCCAGCCCACGCGGCCAAAACTTCAGCCATGGACAAACCGGACATCTTATAGTAGGGGCAGGGCCAGGTGGCACTGCTGCGTGTCGAGCCTGAAGGGAGGAAAACCCTCAATGCGTCGCTCGAGCCTGGGGTCTGGCACGTTTGAGGATGAACCAGACGACGGCCCCCGAAGCTGTAAGACGTAACCCTCAAAATATTTTCTACTCCCACTTAAAACTTGTGTGGGCTTTGTTCTGTAGTCCTTTTGATATGTATTTTGATAACAGAGCCATTCTGAAGACTAAGACAAATTCAGTTTCTATTTCCCTATCCCTAACAAAGCAGAAAACAATGAGTCAGTAAACGTTACTATTCAAAGTGTAGTCTTAAAATAATGGGGGAGGGCAGGCGTATAGTGGCAAATTTCCATTCTAGTAATTTATCAGTTTTCCTAAGGACCAAGTCAGGCTTTGAAACAATACTCTCAAAACTAAAAATCTCTACATAAATAGAACCAAACACACACACACACACACACACACACACACACACACACACACACACACACACATACAGCACACACAGAGGAACAAGAGAAACGAACAAGAGAATCACAAAACAAACCTAACACCAACCAATGACAACAACAGGTGGTAATACGTCACAAGAGTCCTGAGGTACCGAGGGTATCTGTATTACTCTTACCACTGCAGATGAATGACGTCGTATGATTATGTCAATATAGGCTAAACCTATTGATCAAGTGATCAAGGCTAAAACACCATTCATGGAATAATGCATATCTTGCATGGTTAGGTCCTGGATTTGCCCCAGTATCTCCCCCAAAAATTAATGATTGAAAAATACACTTGCTATATTCTAAATATATCCATTAAAACAAAAATACCATATGAAAGTCACTATGCAGCCTTATGCCTTTTTTGATCTCATAAAAACATTACCTACTAAGATCAAGCTTGTCCAACCGCCATCTCTAACGGCACAGACTAGGAAATGGCCGTCCTGGGGGGGTGAGAGGGCGGAGGGCCTAGCAGGATTTGGGAGCACACCAGGGGGCTCGGGAGTGACTCCAGGAGGTGTTGGAGAGTCAAGCCACGGCCACAGTTGCCATAGCTACACATGGGCAGAAGCGTCACCTTTGTACTCTCCAACCCCGCCCCTGAGGATTTTTTTAATGCTCTTGAAATAACATTTCAAATTAGTAAATGAAGAGGTGGGAGACGCAGGAACTCAAGACACTGGGCCCCTCACACCACTCCCTGGAGCAGACGCTAACCTCACACCCACTCCTGAGAGCAGACACTGAACCTCACACCCACTCCATAGAGCAGACACTGTCCCCCTCACACCCACTCCCTGGAGCAGACACTGTCCCCCTCACCCCTCCCTGGAGCAGACGCTGAACCTCACGCCCACTCCCTGGAGCAGACACTGTCCCCCTCACACCCACTCCCTGGAGCAGACACTGGGCCCCTCACGCCCACTTCCTGGAGCAGACACTGACCCTCACGCCCACTCCCTGGAGCAGACACTGTCCCCTCACACCCACTCCCTGGAGCAGACACTGAACCTCACGCCCACTCCCTGGAGCAGACACTGGGCCCCTCACGCCCACTCCCTGGAGCAGACACTGGGCCCCTCATGCCCATCCCTGGAGCAGACACTGGGCCCCTCATGCACTCCCTGGAGCAGACACTGACCCTCACGCCCACTCCCTGGAGCAGACACTGTCCCCCTCACACCCACTCCCTGGAGCAGACACTGGGCCCCTCACACCCACTCCCTGGAGCAGACACTGAACCTCACTCCCACTCCCTGGAGCAGACACTGTCCCCCTCACTCCCACTCCCTGAGCAGACACTGTCCCCCTCACACCCACTCCCTGGAGCAGACACTGTCCCCCTCACACCCACTCCCTGGAGCAGACACTGTCCCCCTCACACCCACTCCTGGAGCAGACACTGAACCTCACACCCACTCCTGAGGCAGACACTGTCCCCTCACACCCTCCCTAGAGCAGACACTGTCCCCCTCACACCCACTCCCTAGAGCAGACACTGTCCCCCCTCACACCACTCCCTGGAGCAGACACTGTCCCCTCACACCCACTCCCTGGAGCAGACACTGCCCCCTCACACCCACTCCCTGGAGCAGACACTGTCCCCCTCACCCACTCCCTAGAGCAGACACTGTCCCCCTCACACCCACTCCCTGGAGCAGACACTGTCCCCCCTCACACCACTCCCTGGAGCAGACACTGGCCCCCTCACACCCACTCCCTAGAGCAGACACTGTCCCCCTCACACCCACTCCCTGGAGCAGACACTGCCCCCCTCACACCCACTCCCTGAGAGCAGACACTGAACCCTCACACCCACTCCCTGGAGCAGACACTGCCCCCTCACACCCACTCCTGAGAGCAGACACTGTCCCCCCACACCCACTCCCTAGAGCAGACACTGCCCCCTCACACCCACTCCCTAGAGCAGACACTGTCCCCCTCACACCCACTCCCTGGAGCAGACGCTGAACCTCACACCCACTCCCTGGAGCAGACACTGACCCTCACGCCCACTCCCTGGAGCAGACACTGTCCCCCTCACACCCACTCCCTGGAGCAGACACTGAACCTCACGCCCACTCCCTGGAGCAGACATTGGGCCCTCACGCCCCACTCCCTGGAGCAGACACTGGGCCCCTCATGCCCACTCCCTGGAGCAGACACTGGGCCCCTCATGCCCACTCCCTGGAGCAGACACTGACCCTCACGCCCACTCCCTGGAGCAGACACTGTCCCCCTCACACCCACTCCCTGGAGCAGACACTGGGCCCCTCACACCCACTCCCCTGGAGCAGACACTGAACCTCACTCCCACTCCTGGAGCAGACACTGTCCCCCTCACTCCCACTCCCTAGAGCAGACACTGTCACCCTCACACCCACTCCCTGGAGCAGACACTGTCCCCCTCACACCCACTCCCTGGAGCAGACACTGTCCCCCTCACACCCACTCCCTGGAGCAGACACTGAACCTCACACCCACTCCTGAGGCAGACACTGTCCCCCTCACACCCTCCCTAGAGCAGACACTGTCCCCCCACCCTCCTAGAGCAGACACTGTCCCCCTCACACCACTCCCTGGAGCAGACACTGTCCCCCTCACACCCACTCCCTGGAGCAGACACTGCCCCCTCACACCCACTCCCTGGAGCAGACACTGTCCCCCTCACACCCACTCCCTAGAGCAGACACTGTCCCCCTCACCCCACTCCCTGGAGCAGACACTGTCCCCCTCCACACTCCCTGGAGCAGACACTGCCCCCCTCACACCCACTCCCTAGAGCAGACACTGTCCCCCCACACCCACTCCCTGGAGCAGACACTGCCCCCCTCACACCCACTCCTGAGAGCAGACACTGGACCTCACACCCACCTCCTGGAGCAGACACTGCCCCTCACACCCACTCCTGAGAGCAGACACTGTCCCCCTCACACCCACTCCCTAGAGCAGACACTGCCCCCTCACACCCACTCCCTAGAGCAGACACTGTCCCCCTCACACCCACTCCCTGGAGCAGACGCTGAACCTCACACCCACTCCCTGGAGCAGACACTGACCCTCACGCCCACTCCCTGGGCAGACACTGGGCCCCTCACACCCTCCCTGGAGCAGACACTGAACCTCACACCCACTCCCTAGAGCAGACACTGTCCCCCTCACACCCACTCCCTGGAGCAGACACTGAACCTCACACCCACTCCCTGGAGCAGACACTGTCCCCCTCACACCACTCCCTAGAGCAGACACTGTCCCCCTCACACCCACTCCCTAGAGCAGACACTGTCCCCCCTCACCCACCCCTGGAGCAGACACTGAACCTCACACCCACTCCCTGGAGCAGACACTGTCCCCCCACCCCACTCCCTGGAGCAGACACTGAACCTCACACCTACTCCCTGGAGCAGACACTGAACCTCACACCTACTCCCTGGAGCAGACACTGGGCCCATCACGCCATCCCTGGAGCAGACGATGAACCTCACACCCACTCCCTGGAGCAGACACTGCCCCGTCACCCCACTCCCTGGAGCAGACGCTGAACCTCACACCCACTCCCTGGAGCAGACACTGAACCTCACGCCCACTCCCTGGAGCAGACACTGTCCCCCCACACCACTCCCTAGAGCAGACACTGTCCCCCCTCACCCACTCCCTGAAGCAGACACTGAACCTCACACCCACTCCCTGGAGCAGACACTGTCCCCCTCACACCCACTCCCTGGAGCAGACACTGACCCTCACGCCCACTCCCTGGAGCAGACACTGTCCCCCCTCACACCCACTCCCTAGAGCAGACACTGTCCCCCTCACACCCCACTCCCTAGAGCAGACACTGTCCCCCTCACACCCACTCCCTGGAGCAGACACTGTCCCCCTCACACCCACTCCCTAGAGCAGACACTGTCCCCCTCACACCCACTCCCTGGAGCAGACACTGAACCTCACACCCACTCCCTAGAGCAGACACTGTCGCCCTCACACCCACTCCTGGAGCAGACACTGCCCCCCTCACACCCACTCCTAGAGCAGACACTGTCCCCCTCACCCACTCCCTGGAGCAGACACTGCCCCCTCACACCCACTCCTGAGAGCAGACACTGAACCTCACACCCACTCCCCTGGAGCAGACACTGCCCCTCACCCACTCCTGAGAGCAGACACTGTCCCCCCTCACACCCACTCCCTAGAGCAGACACTGCCCCCTCACACCACTCCCTAGAGCAGACACTGTCCCCCTCACCCACTCCTAGAGCAGACACTGTCCCCCTCACACCACTCCCTGGAGCAGACACTGTCCCCCTCACACCCACTCCCTGGAGCAGACACTGCCCCCCTCACACCCACTCCCTGGAGCAGACACTGTCCCCCTCACACCCACTCCCTAGAGCAGACACTGTCCCCCTCACACCCACTCCCTGGAGCAGACACTGTCCCCCTCACACCCACTCCCTGGAGCAGACACTGCCCCCTCACACCCACTCCCTAGAGCAGACACTGTCCCCCTCACACCCACTCCCTGGAGCAGACACTGCCCCCTCACACCCACTCCTGAGAGCAGACACTGAACCTCACACCACTCCCTGGAGCAGACACTGCCCCCTCACACCCACTCCCTGAGAGCAGACACTGTCCCCCTCACCCACTCCCTAGAGCAGACACTGCCCCCTCACACCCACTCCCTAGAGCAGACACTGTCCCCTCACACCACTCCCTGGAGCAGACGCTGAACCTCACACCCACTCCTGGAGCAGACACTGACCCTCACGCCCACTCCCTGGAGCAGACACTGGGCCCCTCACACCCACTCCCTGGAGCAGACACTGAACCTCACACCCACTCCCTAGAGCAGACACTGTCCCCCTCACACCCACTCCCTGGAGCAGACACTGAACCTCACACCCACTCCCCTGGAGCAGACACTGTCCCCCCCCACCCACTCCCTAGAGCAGACACTGTCCCCTCACACCCATCCCTAGAGCAGACACTGTCCCCCCCTCACCCACTCCCTGGAGCAGACACTGAACCTCACACCCACTCCCTGGAGCAGACACTGTCCCCCTCACACCCACTCCCTGGAGCAGACACTGAACCTCACACCTACTCCCTGGAGCAGACACTGAACCTCACACCTACTCCCTGGAGCAGACACTGGGCCCCTCACGCCCACTCCCTGGAGCAGACGATGAACCTCACACCCACTCCCTGGAGCAGACACTGCCCCCGTCACACCCACTCCCTGGAGCAGACACTGGGCCCCTCACACCCACTCCCTGGAGCAGACACTGAACCTCACTCCCACTCCCTGGAGCAGACACTGTCCCCCTCACTCCCACTCCCTAGAGCAGACACTGTCCCCCCACACCCACTCCCTGGAGCAGACACTGAACCTCACACCCACTCCCTGGAGCAGACACTGTCCCCCACCCACCCTCCCTGGAGCAGACACTGACCCTCACGCCCACTCCCTGGAGCAGACACTGTCCCCCCACACCCACTCCCTAGAGCAGACACTGTCCCCCTCACACCCACTCCCTGGAGCAGACACTGAACCTCACACCCACTCCCTGGAGCAGACACTGTCCCCCCTCACCCACTCCCTGGAGCAGACACTGACCCTCACACCTACCTGCTGTAGCAGTCACCCAGGTGCCCACAGCTGTCCCTGAACACTTCCCAAAGCTCTGCCTTTTCTGCGGGCTCCAGCTCAGTGGTGTCCATCAGGGCAGCTCTCAGCAGCAGATGCGCCTCGCTGAGAAGGTGGATGCAGCTCTGGGTTCTGGTGGTCTTGTAGGAATCACTGTACTTCGATCTGCAAGCGAGAGCCGACAGCCAATGCGGCGGCAGACAGGCCCCCAGATACCCTGGAGAGGCGGACAGCAGGTAAGGTGCGCCTCGGTCCTGTGCCATCTCAGGCAAGGCGGACAGCAGGTAAGGCGCGCCTCGGTCCTGTGCCATCTCAGGTAGGCGGACCGGACAGCAGGTAAGGTCCACCTCGGTCCTGTGCCATCTCAGACAAGGCAGACAGCAGGTAAGGTGCACCTCGGTCCTGTGCCATCTCAGGCAAGGCGGACAGCAGGTAAGGTGCGCCTCGGTCCTGTGCCATCTCAGGCACCGCTTATGGCCCCCTGAGCCCCGCCAGGACTGATCCTGAACACAGAGCCAGAAAGAGCCACTGAGCACCAGCATGTGTGACCCAAATGCCCCCACCCCCAAATGCCCATGTTAGTGAAAAAAGAAAGGAGGGAGGGAGGCAAAGAGGAGAGGGAAGGGAAGGATAGAGGGAGGGGACGAGGAGGAAGGAAGGTAAAAGAAGGAAGGAGGAAGGAGGGAAGGAAGCAGGGAAGGACGGGAGGAAGGAGGGAGGGCGGAAGTACCATTTCTCTGTACAGCTGCACGGGCGAGACGGTATCCACAATGTAGAGATTCCACCCGGCCTCGGCTGCGGGGGCGCTCCCTGAGCTTTAGGCGGGCGTCTTTTCTAGGACTACAGGAGAAGGGCAGGGATCAGTAAACACATTACTATACGCAAAGACAATTCTCCATGGCCACGATCAGCTTCCTAAAACCACGCACCGCTGCCATCTGGTTCATTCCCTGGTTCCTTCAGCAGGCGGGCAGAGCGCCGGGCACAGCTGCCACTCTGGGCCCAGCACAGCACACTCCAGCACTTCGGGGACTGGCAGAGCAGTGGCTGCCAACTCACCCGGGCGCACTCGGAACCGGGCAATAAACATCCGAGCCCGGCCAGTCCCTCAGGAGTTGAGGGCCTTGTCTGTCCGCGTCCCTGCATCCTGCTCCCCTCGTCTTCCTGTGCCGCCCATGTGGGCAGAGCCTTCATCAGACAAGACCGAGCCCCGGGCTGCCGGGAACGGCTCCAGCACACTTCGCTCCGCCCCACTGCCATGGGTGATGATGCACTTTCCTTCCTAGGTGGCCCTGAAAAGTGCAGATTCTAAACCAAATGGAACGTCAAAGACCTCAGAATTTTATTGTGGGGGTGGAGGGTGGAGACGCCAATCCAATCAGTCGGGGACCGCTTCCGGTGACACTGCCTGATTGGACTGGCTGGTTCAGGGCCAGGTGCAAGGACACGGTGCTCAGGCCACAGGCCACACGGGCAGTGCCGGACGGGGGCATTCAGCGTCAGGGACAACTCTACGTCCCAGTGCGCACTGAGCTATCTCTCTGGCCTAAGCGGGGGTTTTAAAACTTATTTTGAAGCATCAAATACTAGAAAAAATGTCCCCACGGAAGCCCACAGCTGGCTCGTCCTCTGGCTGTCGCAACCTGCCGCCCTCAGTGGCCTGTTCCCTAGGCCGACCTGGTGGTGGGAAAGACAGAGAATTCTGAACAGCAACACCAAAACTTCGGTGGAAAACAAGAACGGGAGCCGGCCCTGAGAGCCGGTTTAGCTCCCCGGAAACCAGCTTTCTTCCTCACTCAGTTTTCCACAGACGAGCGTTCTGACTCCCGGAAGCAGCCTGGAGTGAAGCACTCTACTCGAGCCGCCACGAAAGCAGGCTAACACTCACTGGTCATTAACTGGGGTGGGGAGGAACCTCCGGCGCGGTGCTCGGGAGGCCTGGGGGCCCCACCAGCCATCTGGTGGTTCCATGCAATGGAGGGCTGGAGGCTTCTGGGCCCTGCCTGGCCGGGCATTACGTGGGCCACACCCAGATGCTGGTCGGGTGGGGAGGGCACACGGCCCAGGAATCTAACCCACAGAGGCACAGGTGCCCTAAACTCAACAATCTCCCAGCATTTCACTGTGAGCAATAAACGCACATCAGGATAGCCCTCAGGAATGGGCCTGAGGTAAGGGATTCAGGGACCGAGTAAGACTCGACTGCATGCGGCCAGCCCCAGTCAGGACATGGCCTAACACACAGCTCCTCATGGCATAACACACAGCTCCTCAGGCGGGCCAGCCCGGTCAGGACATGGCATAACACACAGCTCCTCATGGCATAACACACAGCTCCTCAGAGCGGGCCAGCCCCGGTCAGGACATGGTATAACACACAGCTCCTCAGGCGGGCCAGCCCCAGTCAGGACAAGGCATAACACACAAACTCCTCAGGCGGGCCAGCCCCGGTCAGGACATGGCATAACACACAGCTCCTCAGGCGGGCCAGCCCCGTCAGGACATGGCATAACACACAGCTCCTCAGACGGGCCATCCCGGATCAGGACATGGCATAACACACAGCTCCTCAGGCGGGCCAGCCCCGTCAGGACAGTGTATAACACACAGCTCCTCAGACGGGCCAGCCCGGTCAGGACATGGCATAACACACAGCTCCTCAGGCGGGCCATCCCGGATCAGGACAGTGTATAACACACAGCTCCTCAGACGGGCCAGCCCGGTCAGGACAGTGCATAACACACAGCTCCTCAGGCGGGCCAGCCCGGTCAGGACAGTGTATAACACACAGCTCCTCAGGCGGGCCAGAAGCAAGCCCAGAGCACCACGAGGCGTGGCGTGAAATAGCAGCCCCCCAGAGAAAGCGGAGAAATTCATCACTGACTGCACTTGAAGTCCTGGCATTTCACAACAAATACGCTGCATGCCTTCTGCTCACACACCACTGTTGGTCGTCTCAAAATGGAGAAAAAAGGAACAAATGAAAAGGAGTAAATAAAATGTACCACATCAAGAAATAAAATGGCTCATGCAGCGGAAAAGAGTACTTCCACTAAAAAAGAAAATACCTCTTTCCGCTTTTTTTGTGTGGGCCACACCCAATTGTGCTCAGGGCTTACTCCAGGACCTGTACTCTGGAATGAGTCCTGGTGGTCTCAGGGGATCCAATGCGATGCTGGGGATGGAACCAGCGTCATCTCCAGGTCAGCTGCGTGCTAAGCAAGCACTGTGCCTGCTGTACTCTCTCCCTCCTCTCTCTCTCTCTCTCTCTCTCTCTCTCTCTCTCTCTCTCTCTCTCTCTCTCTCTCTCTCTCTCTCTCTCTTCTAAAGAAAATAATCTTTGCATGGAAACAGATGTTGAAAGGCTGAAGAGGAAAGTCAAGTCTTGTCTGGATGAGCTCTGGGCCCAGGATATGGGGGTGGGGGCAAGGAGACACCCCTAGCAGTGCTCAGGGCTTTCTCCTGACTTGGCACTCAAGAATCACTCCTGGTGGGGCTCAGGGGACCACACGGGAAGCCAGGGAGTGAACCCAGGTTGGCCAAGTGCAAGGCAAACAGCCTCCCGCTGTACTATCACTCCTGAGACCCAGGGTTTCCCATTCATCACATGGAACATCAGGTCCCCAAACTTACATAAATATCATGGATTTTTTTAAATTTTTATTGAATCACCATGAGATAGACCATAACAAAGCTGTTCATAATTAGGTTTTTGTCATACTGTGTGCCAACACCCATCCCTCCACCAGTGCACATTCCCCTGCTCCTATGTCCCCAGTTTCTCTCTCTCTCTCTCTCTCTCTCTCTCTCTCTCTCTCTCTCTCTCTCTCTCTCTCCCCCTCTCATTCTCACTCTCTCCTTACCTACTTTCCATAGTAAGTTCTAATCTAGCATTACCATTTCAATACCATGGGTCTTATACTTTCTTTTTTTTGTGTTTGCTTTTTTGGGTCACACCCAGCAAAGCTCAGGGGTTACTCCCTGTCTCTGCACTCAGGAATTATTCATGGCGGTCCTCAGGGATGCTGGGAATTGAACCTGGGTGGACCACATGCAAGGCAAACACCCTCCCTGCTATAATATCCCTCCAACCCCCAGTTTTCCCTCTTTGAAAAAAAGAGCACCAGGGAAAAGCATCTGACCTTTCTAAATCTGAACTTGAAAAGGGGTTCGGCTCGGAGCACCCCACAAAGCGCACAGGAACAGTGGCTTACTGTGACCTCCTGGGCAGCTCTCTTCTCTCCACCACGGTCTCGGGGTCTGCCTTGGTTAGAAGGACCAGGTGGTTCTGGAAGTGACAGATGGCCTTCAAGCCGATGAACAGTTGGATTCTCAAGGCACAGACATCCATACTGACCGGTGGGCATGCCTAGGAAAGCAAGAACCACACGTTCAAGCCAGGACTAAGGTGGCAGGAACTTCCTTCCTGGAAAGGCTGTTTCCCAGAGTGCTTCCTTCTGCCTCCTTCCCAGACCTGCCGTTGAACACACGCAAACCTACATTCCCGTTCTTGGTGGACGTGACCACATTCAAACCTACACTTCCATTCTTCTCGGTGGAGGTTACACACACCTAAAGGGAGGCACAGCCAGTGTCAGGGGCTGGTCCAACAAAATCAGCAGCGTCACCAACACTTCCAGGATCCAGGCAGACCTCAGGGAACCCATGAGATACACACAATCCTGACACAGCATTTCCTGCCACTGGAGCTCTGGGCCTAACCAACGTCCATCTGCGCAGCCAGTGTCAGAGGAGAAACAGCACATGGTCCCGGCATTTCTAATGGACACACGAGGTCTGAGAATAGAGAATTTCATCATCAAATGGCCTGCACTTACTTTGTGGCCGAGAACTTTTCTGAGACTAAGCATATTACTCCGCACTCGGAAAAGAGGCTATTGATCGGGCCAATCCATTAAGTCCTCCATTACGGAAACCAAGATGGGGGGGTGCTTATACAGGGATGGAAGAATTAGCTGAGCTAGCAGCAGTGCTGATGAATCATTTAAACATGCTTTATTCAGCTCTGGGCTCTTGCAAATGCTGACTGGGGTGTGCTTCGTTAACTGAGCGATTCCCACTCGCGTCACTGCTAAAGTTAAACGTGTAACCTCCTAGCCGAAGGCGCCCTCTGTGCGGTCACTCTACGTAGATTCTTTGGCGAAGCTTTAGAGCCGTGCCCTCCGTCCGTTCTAGGGAAGATGCTTTCAGTCAGCTTCCAAATTCTCATCTCAGTCTGGAGTGACAGCTCATGGCTGGGTTCATGCTGTGCACACAGAAGGCCAGAGCCAGTCCTACACACTCTGGAGCAGCTCCCGAGCACAGAGCCAGGAGTAGCCCCCAGCACTGTTGGATGCCTCCCTCGCTACCACAGAAAAAAAAATTAAGGAAAAACCCCACAAATTTTGGGACCAGAGACAGAGCACAGGGCTCAGGCGTGTGTGTGCATGCAGCCAAGCCTGGTTTGATCCCCCTGGTGCCACGCAGGGGTGTCCAGCATCATTGAATCCCTGGATCCATGAGTTGAACCAGCTGCCCTGTTGGCTGAGACTTCTGGGAGGGGATCTTGGACCTGCCCAGGTACTGCCTGGGAAGCACCACCCCAAAATTAAATAATGAAAGATAAGACCAAACACATTTCCCCTCAACCAGGATCCACTCATAAAACTAACACATCATACCGGAAAGTTCTGGTTCAAAGGACAAGTTCTTAAGCCCACCTGTCGTGCTGGAGTGTCAGAGCAGGCTGTTGCCTTGCATTCTGCTAGGGTCTTGCCTTGCATTCTACCCTGGGTCTAGACCCGACACCGCATATGGTCCCCAGCACTTCTGGGGGTCACTTCTTTTTCTTTCATTTTTCTTTCATTTTTGGGGTCACATCTGGAGATACGCAGGGTGACGCCTGGCTCTGCACTCAGGAATTATTCCTCGTGGGGCTTGGGGACCCTATGGGATATCGGGGATCAAATCCACAGTGCTCTCTGGCCCAGGGGGCGGGGTGGATCACTTCTGAGCAAGAACCAGGAGTGGTCCGGGAACACCACAGGGTATATAAGCCCCCTGCCTCCCAAGCTAGTGCTGGCCGGCTCTGGGGCCCAGAGCACGGTACCTGGCGGCCACCAGCTCTCACCTGCAGGATGCTGTCCCCGTCGGGTCCTCGCCGTGAGCCACAGCCGCGCTGCACCTCACCGTGAAGCACTGCAGGTCGTTGCTAGGAGAGAGGACAGAGCTGGGTTCAAGCAGTCTCGGCTCAGCCCCCACCAACACTGCGCTGCTCCCTGTGTCTACGGACCGACTGGACGCTTCCACCTCATGTTCCCTTGGCCCCTCCAAGGCGAGGGTGAACGCGACATCTCCTGGGCCCCACACCGATACAGGTCCGACCTGCCTCCTCTACCCCTGAGAACCAAACAGGTGCCATGTCCCGTGGTTCTCTCCAGAAGCCCCCATCACGTGTGTTTCCCCCAGCCCTGCCTGACACAGACTTACACGACACGTCCAGTAGCTCACCAGCCTGGACCCTCCCGAACGGCCGCCAGCAACCCTCCTTAAGTCAAGCTCTGACTCTATCACTCTCTTTGGGCCAACGCCACGCAGACGGGCGGTGTGGCCCCTGGGCACCACTCACTGAACATACGGCAGCACCGGCCCTCGACAAGAGACGGGAGGCGTGAGGAGCACGTGACAGTGGGTCAGTCCCCAGGGTCGGGAGGGGCTGAAAGACTCCGGCACTTGCTGGCGAGTCTGAACCTACCACTGGGATGAACACAGGCCAATCGCTGACTCAGGCAACTCCCAAGTGAAGAGACTGACGCTGTCTCTGGGCCTTCCGGGTATCTACCCCCTCCTGCGCCATCTGTTCTGGGCCTTCCGGTATCTACCCCCTCCTGCGCCATCTGTCAAATTCTCACTAGCTCTCAGGCCTCGCTGGAAACCCAGCTGGTTCCCCCAAACTCCCTCCCTCCTCCCAGGCCAACGCCCCTATTGCAGAGTCCTGAGACAAAGGGTTCAAACCTCTCAGTGACTGCACCCCTTGCTGGCATCTCTGCCCGCCTCGCACGGGTGCCCAAGAATCAGGGGGTGCCTGGACTCAGGCCTGCCTGGCAGGACCTCACCAGGTCTAGGCCCCCAAAAAAAAACAGGAAATAAAGAGGGAAAGCTCCGTGACAGCGGAAAGGACAGGAAACGTGCTCAGGGCCCGCTTTGGCTGCCGGGGGCGGACCGGGGCAGGCATCTGCCACAGCCACTGCCGTCGCTGCTTCCGCTTCGTGGTTCAGCACGGGCCGACCCAGCCCCAGGAGGCCCTCACAGCTCCAGGACCTTATGAGGTGACCTGACTCAGGCTGGACGGATAAGGCGGCCATGAGAGAGAGAAAAAAACATGCAGAAAGCCAAGGAAAAAACCGAAGCGAAGCCCAGACCAGTTCCACTGAGCTCTGCGCAGAACTCTCTAGAACATGGGCTGGAGCAATAGTACAGTGGGAAGGGTGTTTGCCCTGCATGTGGCCGACCTGGGTTTGATGCCCAAGATCCTATAAGGTTCCCTGAGCACCGCCAGGTGTAATTCCTGAGTGCAGAGCGAGGAGTAACCCCTGAGACGGCGGCCAGGTGTGACCCAAAAAAGACAGAAAAATAATTCTCTAGAACCACCTTCTGTCACGGAGAACACTGCAGTTCCTCACACAGAGTGTGGCCATCCTGGCCAGGAAAAGGCAAGTCCTGGGCCTCCGAAACACAAGCTGTCTGAGCAGCCTCACAGCCTCCATTAAAAGGTTCAAGGGTGCCATGAAGGCTGGAGTGACAGTACAGAAGGTGCTTGGCTTGCACGCGGCTGGCCTGGGATCAATCCCGCAACACATGGGGTCCCCTGGCCCCACCCACAGAAGTGACTCCTGAGAGTGGGTCCAAAATACATGTGGGCCAAACACAAACCCCCCCCAAAATTGCACAGATTTGGGGGTCGGAGCGACAGCCCAGTGGGTAGGGCGTTTGCCTTGCAGCGGCCGGCTTATGGCGGACCGGTTCGATCCCCAGCATCCCATATGGTCCCCCGAGCACCGCCAGGAGTAATTCCTGAGTGCAGAGCCAAGAGTGACCCAAAAAAAAAAAAAAATTGCACAGATTTGATTTCCTATACAAGATGTTACTGTGGAGCACATTATGGATGGCCCCCAAAAAGGCCAAGGGGAAAAAGAAAAGGGAAAACTCAAAAAAAAATCTGGGACTGATCTTTTCTGTGTTCGTGTCTCTTCTCAACGAACAAATACTCCCTATTGCCTGGAACACTGGCGCAGGTCAAAGGCGTCACAGGAACAGTCAGGTAGGGCGCCGCGACACACCTGGTGATGACGTGCAGGAACTGGGGCGTGAGCACGGCCTGCCGCGCCCTCTCGGGGTACTGATAGACCGACAGCAGCTGCACGGCCCCGACGACCATGTAAAGGTAGCCGGCGTGGGGCAGGGAGAAGAAGCAGAAGAGAGGCTGAGCAGCGCTGTGTCCGGAGGTGAACGCTTCTGCTCGGCAGTAGAACCTGCAGGGGGCAGACGACGAAAGCATCAAACAAACCCAGAGCCGGGAAAGAGAAGCAATCGGCACCCTCGACTTGGGCGCCGCGAGGTGGGTCAGCGCCCGCCTGGGAGTGGGTGGGGGATGCGGCTCTTCATGGGTTGATTCCGTGCCTGTGCAGAGCTGGGCGCCCGACCTCGGGGCCCCACGCACTCAAGCCCAGCTTTTCGACTACTGAGCCCCGGGTGACAAGGAGCCTTTAACAAACGTAAAATGGGGAACCAGGGTGACGACTCGGTGACTGAAGGGGACCAGCCCCGGGAGAAGAGGCCTGATGGAGGGATGCCACAAGGATTAAGAGCAAGAAATGAGAAGGAAAAACCATGGTGTTGAGGGACTCCCACAGACCGAGAGCCTTGGCTGCCGTCGGTGCTATATGTAGCGCCTAGAACCAGCAGTCAGCATTGGGCCAATGGCTTCATCTCTCAGGCTGCTTCCCCACCGAGGGCCTTAGTTTATTAGGCTCTGCTCACAGTGGTGCCGGGAAAGCAGAGGTGGCCGACTGCCCAGGGACATGAAGTTTGGGTGGAACGGCGTGTCACACACACACAACCGTGTCCAGCTCTCCACTGAGCACTGCGGGCAGTCTCTGCCCAGAGAGCTCACCTGGACTCTGGGCGCCAGGGAAGGCCTCCAGGGGAGGGACGGGATCTGGAAGGGATGGGTTGACTCTGAGAGGCAGCTATTTGTGGGAGTTGGGACGGAGACATGTGAGACACACAGGCCGTTTCGGCAGAACAGTATTCCAGATCTTTCTGTGAGCCAGTTAGGAGGCTGGAGGCCCAGAGCCACATCTGGAAGCCCAGGGGTGATTCTCAGGCTGGGCTGCCCACTGGATTTCGAGGAGCTGTTACAACTCACCGATACCCAGGCCCTGAGCAGGTCAGAAGCAGCAGCTCACCAGCCGGAGGCCGTGGGCATCAGCCTCCGGAAACGCACCCGGAAGTGCAGCGTCTGAGCCACTGTCCCCTGTCAGTGCTCACTCGGCCTACACCCACCATGCCCACCTGCCCTGCCTGCAAGACCACCCCTGCAAGCTTTGCCGAACCTCAGCTGCATCCCACAGATCCTCGGCTAACGGGGCTCTGATCGACTTTTTTTCTGGGGGCCTTGACATCATTTCTGGAAGGATTTCGAAGGTGGGTTTTGTCTGTGACCTTTCTGTGGCTTGTCCCAGCACACACAACTTCCTTTTTGAGTGCTCCGGGGCATTTTGCGAGACCTTGTCTGAGGCCCCAGGAAATCCCATGAAGAACCTACAACAGAAACCCACTCTGGTCTCCCCAACCCAGGTGGCGGCGGTCACTCACCGGGCGGAAAATGGGGAGCAGCTGAAGGGAATGCAACCTGACGTCATCCAGCAGCTCAAAAGAAGAAATATCAGGAGCAAAACGCCTGTGTGTGCAAAAGGACGGAGAGAAGGGAGAGAGATCACATTGCTGGGCACTTGAAGCAGGCAAAGTCCCAGGACATGTGTGAGCCAAAAGCCTTCCAAGTCACACTGCGGTAAGCAAGCTCAGGGCAAAGCTGCACTTCACTGTTTGTGTCTTGGCTTTTTCCTAGGTCAAAGGCACTTCTGGGGAGGAGCCAGAGCAGAACAAGCCACTGGAAGGCTGTTTACTGCATGGAGGAGCTAGCAACCACCTTACCGGGAGATGGCTTGGAAGGCTGGCGCACAGGCTTTTGCACGCAGGAACTCCAGGGTTTCCCCTGAGGCACACGTCCCCCAAGCACTGCCAGAGTGAACCCCTAACCCCAAGCTCTGAGCTGGTTGTAGCCCCAAGCACCGCCCAGTGTGACCCAAAAAAGCCAAACCCACCAATATTCTGGGCAACCCCCAAAGTGATACCTATAGAGCAGGTGCTGAACACGGAAGCCTTTTATTGGCGTCTCAGCCAGTCCTGCTGACTCTACGGTGACAGACAGTCCACACTGTTCGCTTTTTTCTCCAAGAAGTTCTAAAGGTTTCTGGCAGAAAACAAAATCATCTGCTTCAAGCTGCAGACTTTCATCCCTGAGGCCTGAACAAATAAACAAACAAAAAATGAAGAGGTTCAAGTATGGCCTGAACAGAAATAAAGCAGAGTTATTTCCTCACTGCACACACACACACACACACACACACACACACACACACACACACAGCCCTGTGGTTCTGAAGTCTTGGCACTTTTTCATTCATTCCCCACAACTAGGACATTAATCCAGAGGTAGTAGTCCTGGGAGCTGGTCCAAGAGACTGGCAGAGACCCTGCCCCTCCAGCTGGGGGCTACAGTACAGTGGCATGCAGAAGAGCCCAGGGCCAATGAGGGCCGGAGCATAAACCCCCACCATCATGTGTGTGTGTGTGTGTGTGTAGGCCAGCGCACCTGGTTCTGTGCTCAGGAATCATTCCTGGCAGTGCTTGGCATCCCACTGGGATGCTGAGTATCAAAACCCGAAGGTTGGCTGTGTGCAGGGATAGCCACTGAACTATCTCTTGTGACCCTTCAGAGACCCCCAGAAGTGTTTGCTCCACCCCTGAAACAGAATTCAGAGCTCCGACTTACCTCCTGGCTGTTTTACCGCTACTCCGGCCTTCTGCGCATGCGGGTGATCGCGCCCGGACAATCAGCCCCTGCCTCCAGCTTCAGGGTCAGGACTTCTAAGTCTGACATGACAGCAACGTGTCCCAGACACAGAGAAATGTCGCTGGGGGTGATGCTGTCTATGTGTATGATCAAAGAGCGCTCAAAGTCCACCAGTGACCGCTCGTCACTAACGCTCTGGTACTTCAGCGTAAACAAGACCAGCTTGTTGGCACAGCCCACCAGAAGGTCGCCCTTCACGGGGCAGCAGCAGAGACACAGCGGGGCCTCGGCCAGCGGCATTTCCACGACGGCCATCTGGTCCCTGCAGCTCTCCTGCAGGGGCGTCTCCGCGTGATGGCCCAGCATGCGGATGCCCACGCCGCCACGCCCCTCCGCCCGTTTGCTCCTCCAGTTCACGTAGGCGGCGGAGAAACGTGGCTTGGTTCTTCTCCTCAATTGCCGCCAGATAGTCTCCTGAGCAGGAAACAAGGTTGTGCTTGGTGTAGTCACACAAGAGCACTTGGTGCCGGGAGAAGAAACGAGGGGTAATAAACCTGCCAGGCCAGGCTGAAGCCACGGCCACTGGCCACGGCCGCCTGCAACAAGGGCAACAGGCTCTCGGGTGGGTGGATCTGTAAGCGAGCTCGGCTCTGAAATATGGTCTCTCTTCATTT
Organism: Cryptotis parvus; assembly: GCA_021461705.1. Classification (NCBI taxonomy): domain Eukaryota; kingdom Metazoa; phylum Chordata; class Mammalia; order Eulipotyphla; family Soricidae; genus Cryptotis; species Cryptotis parvus. The sequence goes on along the minus strand of JAJIBD010003458.1, from coordinate 30,264 downwards.
GCACGTCTGAAGAGAAGCCATTCCCTTACTCAGGCTGCTTAACAGAAATTTCATACTTTATGACTTCTCTGAGGTCTTAAGGACTTACCGTAGCACTAGGTTCCAACAAGACTCTAAGAGTCCGGAAGTGACTGAAGTCCAGAGAGGAGAGCGGACGTACCCGAACTCCCCCTGCACCCAGCCCTGAAAGCCGACCTTCAGACGCCGAGAGACAGACAGTGCAGGGCTGAAGCACTTGCCTGCATCCGGGCAAGCCTGGATCGATTCCCTGAGCACCAGCAGGTCATGCTCCCAAGCACAGTCAGGAAAAGACCCAGAGCACCACCTCCGGGTGTGAATCCAAAGGCCCCAACAACTCACACCTTCGTGAGAAATAAAGCTGGACACAGGAACAAAATTTAAATCTAAGTGAATCTGCCCTTTGTAAGACATTAGTCTCTTTTTGGGGAGAGGGGTCACACCGGGCGATGCTCAGGGGTTACTCCTGGCTCTGCGCTCAGGAATTACTCCTGGTGGTGCTCGGGGAACATATGGGATGCTAGGGATCAAATCTCAGTCAGCCGCGTGCAAGGCAAATGCCCTCCCTGCTGTACTATCGCTCCAGCCCTAATACTAGTCTTTTTGAAATAACAAAAACAGGGGCTGGATCGACAGACAGCAGGTGGGGCACCTGCCTGGTACACAGCTAGTCCTGGTTTAATCCCTGGCACCCCATCAGGCCCCCAAAGCCCTGCCAGAAGTATGCCCTGAACACCACCAGGTGTGGCCCCCAAGCCAAAAAACTGAACTGACAGAAACAGGGTGAGGCGATCATTAAGGCACCGTCGCACTTCGGTCTGTACGTGGCCGACCCCAGTCTGACCTCCACTACCATACAGTGTCCCTCAAACACCACCAGGTCATTCCTGAGCAGAGCCAGGCACAGCCCCTGAGTACCATTGCATGTGGCCCCAAGACCCCTCCCAAATAATAATAAAGTACAAAAACAATCTTCTAATTGCCTGTGCTGAAAGAAGCCAACGTGGTAAAAGGTAGGCCATAACCATCGGCCCTGCGGTCCCAAGCTTTGTCAGAGCCCAGCCCCCCTCCTCTCCGGCAAACAGACCCCAGAGGTGGTCTGTCTTCTTGAGATCCGGGTTTCGAGTCACCGTTAGCTTCTAGGACTCCCAGATGTGAGTCTCTGCCCGCTGTGCTCCAGGACCACCAGCACAGCTATTGCGAGATTCCCACCCAGCCCCCGGCCCTCCCTCGCCTCTCCCCGCTGGTCTGCATCTAAGAGCGACTTTGCTGGCCGTGAGCTGGCTTTGTGGACTCCCCGTGCCCCCAGGTTTCGTCACAAAGCGGAGGGGCTGGCACCTAACACAGGCACCTCGGGGACTTCTCTGTCACCTACGCAGATGTGACCGCACTTTTCCTCAGGAGGCAGGCAGGATTTCCCGAGTGTACACACCCTCCTTTACAGCATTTCTTGCATTCCATGGGTTTTTGTTTATTGGGAAAGCTTTTCTTTCTCCATCATGTTTGCATGATAACCACAGGAGCGTATATTCTCTCTGAAAGGTGCTGAAGGACGCCAACACGGTACAGGACGCAAAACACAGGACGGAACTGTGGGCGGGGGTTTTTTTGTCTTTCAGAACCGTGACCAGCGTCACCTACACCCCCTGGCTTGTAGGTTTTCTGCAGAGAAATCTGATGACGGCCTGGTAAGGGGGCTGTGTATGCTGTTGGCTTTCCTTCCTCGCAGCCTTTACTATTCCCCCTTTGCCTTTAGAAATCTGAGTGTTCCATCAGCTTGGGACTTCTGTGGTTCTCCCCGCATCCCACCCCACCTCCGTCTGTTTTGAGGTCACACCCCACAAGACTCAGGGGCTGCTCTGACTCGGTGCTCATGAGTCACTCCAGATGCACTTGGGGGATCAGACAGAGCCAGGGAGAAGCCAGCGGCCTGGTTACCTACGAGCTATATCCCGGCTCGCGACAGTTCTTTCCTTAGCTTTGGGAAGTGCGGGATTCCTTTGACCTGGTACTCGGTCTCTCTCTCTCTCTCTCTCTCTCTCTCTCTCTCTCTCTCTCTCTCTCTCTCTCTCTCTCTCTCTCTCTCTCTCTCTCTCTCTCTCTCTCTCTCTCTCTCTCTCCTCTCCCTCTTCCCTCCCTTCTTCCTCCCCTCCCTCCCTCCCTCCCCTCTCTCTCTCCCTCCCTCCCCCATTCTCCTTGTCCATTATCCTCATTATCCTCAGGGGAGTTTCTTCTCCCCCAATTCTTACATCACTCTCCTCTTCCATTCCGTGTGCATCTGTGTCTGAGTCCTATTTGCTCTCCCCCCTTTATCCTCACTGGTCAGAGATTATAAGCCTGTTTGCTGGGCTCCTTGTGAAGGGGCGGTGTGTCATTCCTGGTGCTTTCCACCTCGAGCACAGCAGGAACTATCTTACAGCTATTTTACTATTTTTCTCCCTGGGGGAAGGCCTTCCCTGAGGAGGGAGAGAGAACCAGGGAGACTGATTGGGGGTGAGGGCCGAGGGGCTCCTGCCACGGCGGGGGCTCGGTGCTACTTGCTACAGCACAGGCCTCTGAACTAGGGCAGGAAATGTCCAGCTCTGAGCAGGGCTACCGTGAGCAGGGTTGAAGGTCGCCAAAGCGAGGACTCAGCTCTGGATTAGCAGACGCTGGAGGCTGGAACTGAAGTCCAAGGGAGAGTGAAAGTCAGCCGTGAGCTCTGTGACCTAAGCTCGTGGGGCCACATGATTCCAGAACTTTCTTTAAGGCAGCCAAGTGGATCATAAAAACATCTTTGTTTCCCAAGACTGCACTGAGAAGGCTATCAGCTCCTCACGGCCTCGGGCAGCCAGGCGGGTCCTCGGTCAGCAGTTCCCTGTCCTGGCGCCGGGTGAACCGCTGGCCTCACCCCGTGCTGGGCCACTCCCCAGGGCTGTGGCACTGTCTGGGAATGGGTGTTTTTATTCTGAATTGTTTAATTATTATCATTATTATTATTATTTGGGTGGGGCATCTCAAGCAGTGCTCAAGGAGCTCGAGAGCGGCTGAAGCGCCGTACAGCGGGAGGCATCAGCCTTGCATCTGACCCACTGGGTTCAAACCCCAACAAGCCATGCAGTACCCGAGCACAACAGCAGGTCCTGCGCAGAGCCAGGAGTGATCCCTGAGCATTGCTGGATGTGGCCCTAAAACAAATTTAAAAAACACACAAAAGGTAAAAGAAAAAAAACACAAAAGGGAAACCCAGGAGAAACCTTCATGAAACTCTGCTTGCCGGCAAGACAGTTCCACCGCGGCCCAGGGACGTAGCAACCACAGGGACCCACCGGGCCACCCCAGCAGTGTGGGGCAGGAGTCTCCAGGGACAGCTCCAGTAGTTCCCAGGAGCCTCTGGGGCTAAATGTGGACATGCTGGGAAAGGGGATCAAGCAGAGACGAGTCAAGCTCTGGTACGGGAAACGCCAGACACCTGACCTGCGCCCCGCGCTAGCTCCTCAGTCCAGAAATGGGTAAGTGGAAAGTTCTCCTGGGTGACCCAACTTAAGTAACAGCGTCCAGGGATCCCGGGAAGAGCCAGAGGTGCACAGAATACCCGCCGTTTCCGGTTCCAGAATGAAGATAAACCTGGGGGGGTCTGACTGTGTCACTCCTGCGCATGCGCGCACACACACACACACACACGCACACAACACACATGCGCACACACGCACGCACGCACACACTCAAAGGCAGCTGGAAACTCCAGAGTTTCAAGAACTCCTGAAGGTGAGAATTCCTGCTCCTAAGAGTGGAGGCAGCCCAGGAGTGATGAACTGAGAAGGAGAACTGCACAACAAAGGGACCCGAGCCTCCTGCTGTGAAAAGAACGCGCAGTTCTCCAAAGCGGTTTGCAAACAGGTTCAAAGACCACTGCAGCACCGCCCCAGACGTTTCTGCTGCTCAAAAGAGAAGCTGGGCAGGGAAGGCATGTGCCCTGCAGGCAGCTGAGCCAGTCCGAGCCCCAGCACTGCAGCCGGCTCCGGAGCAGCAGAGCCAGGAGACGGCCCCGCACTGCTGCTGTGGGCAACCATGAGGGAGAAAGGGAGCACGAAGAACAGGAAGGAAGGAAGAGATGGCAGCAGACAGAGTGAAGTATAGAGCTAGCTTGTTTTTTCCTGTCTGAACACTCGTTACAATAGGGCTTTTCATTAAAAAATCTTTGACAGATTGAAAGGTATTATACGGCTAATCCTTTGGATTTTGTACTGATTCACAAAACCCAATGTGTAGAAATCCCTGACCTAGTAACTCAACACTGTTTTGAGCAGAAACCCAGCCAGCCGCAGCCAGGGGAGCAACGGGACTCAGATGGCCAATTCCACACACTGACTGTCTCCACTTACCTGTAACTCAGTCCCAGACTCCCCGGCCATAAAATATACAATTTTACATCCTCACATCCCTCTCAAAAACGGAAGTCAAATGTTTAAGCGTAACGTTTAGGCAGTTAAATGACTTCTTAGTCAAAGCCTTCTGTAATGAGAAACACCCCTTTTATTTTTGTGCCTCGCCTAGTGGTGTTCAAAGGCTACTCCTGGCTTAGTGCTCCGGGACACTGGGGGTAGTTCCTACGGGGGTCAGGAGAATGAGAGGCTCTGGTCTGATGTGGAGGGGAGGAACCAGAACCGGCAGTGCTCAGGGCTGACTCCTGGCTCTGTGCTCAGGGCCGACTCCCGGCTCTGTGCTCAGGGTCACTCCCGCTCTGTGCTCAGGGCTGACTCCTGGCTCTGTGCTCAGGGCTGACTCCGGCTCTGTGCTCAGGGCCGACTCCCGGCTCTGTGCTCAGGGCTGACTCCTGGCTCTGTGCTCAGGGCTGACTCCCGGCTCTGTGCTCAGGGCCGACTCTCCCTGTGCTCAGGGCTGACTCCCGGCTCTGTGCTCAGGGCCGACTCCCGCTCTGTGCTCAGGGCTGACTCCCGGCTCTGTGCTCGGGGGCTGACTCCCGGCCTGTGCTCAGGGTCACTCCCGGCTCTGTGTTTGGGGGCCGACTCCCGGCTCTGTGCCAGGGGCCAACTCCCGGCTCTGTGCTCGGGGCTTACTCCTGGAAGGAGTGCTGCCCAGCATTGAACTAAGGTAAGTACAAAGCAAAGGCCTTAACCACTGTACCATCTCTCCCTCCCAATGCACTATTTCAAAATTAGTTGGTTGCCTTGCATTCCCCATCTAAGAGTACTGGACGCAGCTACGGGCATCCAGTTTGGGGAGGAGTGGCAGAGTCTAGCGCCCGAGTTTTACTTACACAGACGGACAGGGCATGGCGAGATGGAAGAGAGGCCCAGGCCGGGTAATTTATGCCCGGGAGGGTCAGGCCACCCCTTCTCCCTACTTCTCTAAGGTCTGGCACGGTCTGCACTGAAAAGTGCTGCTTACTATAAGCGCCCGCGCGGCGTGGGACCCAACCTCCCCAGTTCTCTGCTAACGCGGGCAGGGAAGAGCTAACGCGGGCAGGGTGGACAGCGTCTAGCAGGCGCTGGCCCGGGCTGCCAGGTCAACCGCAAGGCTCTGAGCACCTGCTGCGATCTGCAGCTCAGCGAGCTCCTTCCGGGGCCGAGGAGGCGGCCAAGCCCGCCGCTGCTCACCAGGCTCGCTGTAGATCAGGCGCAGCACCCGGCCCAGCGTGGAGAAGGTGCACCTCGGCTGGCACAGCTCCGGACTGGCCACAGCGAACGCCTCCACCTTGCAGCCCGCCGCCACGAAGAGCGCGTCGCGCCCCCGCCACAAAAGCGCTCCGGCTCCAGCTTGCAGGGCACGACCTGCTGTGACCCGAACGGGTGCAGATTGTACAGATGCACCATCCCGGCAACCGCTGGGCACGACCCGCGGCGCCCGCTCCGGCTGGCCCGCCCCCGCAGGGCGCCCGGGACCCGCGCCGGCCGCAGCCGCTGGACCACTTCCGCGAGCCACAGTCCCGAGTCACGTGCGGGACGAGAAGGCCCGCCTCCGGCTCTGCTTCTTAAGGAGGCCGCAGCCCTGCGGCTGGAGCTAGCGACGGCGTCACCCCCGCGCGGCCTCGCCCGGCCCCGCCCCCCGCGCTCCAGCCCCGCCCTTCCCATCTGGCCACGCCCCTGGACTCGGACACGCCCAAGGCCTCGCGACGCGCCAATCTCCTTCGGCCCCGCCCTTCCCATCTGGCCACGCCCCTGGACTCGGACACGCCCAAGGCCTCGCGACGCGCCAATCTCCTTCGGCCCCGCCCTTCCCATCTGGCCACGCCCCTGGACTCGGACACGCCCAAGGCCTCGCGACGCGCCAATCTCCTTCGGCCCCGCCCCCTACTCTTAGCCCCGCCCACGCCGCTCTTGTCAGTCACTCGCCCAATGCTAGTCCGCTCTGTGTAACGCGCTCATCTGTTGCCATGCGCAGGCACCGCTGTGTCCTTCCCCCAGGTCTTTGAGCCAGGTGTGTTTAGCTTCTTAGCACGCTCTCGACATCTGTTCTCTCCGTACCTTCCGTACTAGCTTACTCTCCAGTTGTCTGGGCACTAAACTAAAGAGAGGCGGTGAGGACGAGGCTCAGCTCCGCCCAGGATGGTTCCGCTGGAAAGAACCACGCCCGACTGAATGTGCTTGACCCAAATGCATGCATGTGTATTTGCTGAATGAAAGAATCCATGGGAGCCAGTGAACCAGGTGGGATCTAGAATCTAGTGATCTAAGGGGCATTGAGCAAAGGACTAATCTAGGCATGAGCAAAAGATTCGCGTGGAGCCCCAAAGTCAAATGGCTGGAGAGTTTTGGGCCCTGTTCCAAAACTCTCCTGTATTCTGCGCTCTGGCATCCCGCCGTGACAGTCGTGCTGGCAAGCCCCCGCCCCTTAAAAACAGACGTAAATGCAGCAGGTACTGTACGCTCTTTCCATTCACTCAGAAAATGATGGGAATGAAAGTATGGATTAAGGAATGTGTTTTCCTCGTTTACAGGCAGGAACAGTCAGGCATCTATGTTAGTTTCTAGTTCAATCAAACCGTTCCAAGATTTTACAGAGGAGGCGCCACTGGATTGAAGGTCCTTTGCCTCTGTTGCTTATGGTCACCAGCTGCCCATCACGTGGGCACTATCATCACGTGCCCCTGCGTGCGGCGTCCCCAGCCACCCAGCGGCTCTCAAGGAGACCAACCCAGCGAGTCCTAGAAGTGGATGAGGGCCGGAGCGATAGCACGGCGTTTGCCTTCCATGCAGCCAAGGCGGTCAATCCCGGCGTCCTGCATGGTCCCCAAGCACCGCCAGGAGTAAGTCCTGAGTGCAGAGCCAGGAGTAACCCCTGAACATTGCTGGGTGTGACTCAAAAAGCAAATGAATGAATGAATGAATGAATGCATGAGTGAATGAATGAATGAACGAATGAGCGAACAAATGAATGAAATAGAAGCGGGTGGATGGGAGTCCCCGAGCAGCCTGCTATATAAGGGGGACCTCCTGAAAGCAACGCACAGTCACGTCACATGCAACACCCTTGCGCCTCTTTCCCCCCACTATCTGCTCTATTGTCATCCTGTTGGTTACTCTTCTCCTTTAAGGATGAACGTTAGGGACTGGAGAGATAGGATAGTTCATAGGGTGTTTTCCTTGGATGCACCCACCTGGGTTTGATCCCCCAAACTCTATCTGGTCCCCAGACTTCACCAGGAGTGATCCCCAAGCACAGAATCAGGATCTCTGAGCACAGCTGGGCATGGCCCCCAAACCAAAACAAATAAATGAAAGTGAGGACCGGGCGATAGCCCAGTGGGTAGGGCGTTTGCCTTGCACGTGGCCAGCCCATGCCGGCCCGGTTTCGATCCCCGGCCTCCCATATGGTCCCCAAGCACCACCAGGAGTAATTCCTGAGTGTAGAGCCAGGAGAAACCCCTGAGCATTGCCGAGTGTGACCCAAAAAGCAAAAATAAATAAATAAATAAATAAATAAATAAATAAAAGTTAATTTCAGTGACAAATTGAAATTTCAAGACAATACTTATGCAGTACTGTAAGAGACAGACATGGAGCAGAGCTGCTACTTGCTCTCCCTGTGACCAGCCACTCACAAGGTGCCCAGGAGGGATGGCGGGCTCTAGCCCTGGCCTGCCACCCTAGCAGAGCCTTGCAACAAGCCAGACGACCTCCCACTCCATGAGGGCCTCCATTTTCCACATCCGGACTTCTCTCTCATCAGAAATCCACCCAGCAGACCAGCCTATCATAGCCCGGCTCATCAAGATCCACCCTGCTGCAGTCTTTTTAATCCGGCCCAGGTATACTAATCCAGAGACAGACATGGGGCAGAGCTGCTACTGGCTCTCCCTGTGACCAGCCGCTCACAAGGTGCCCAGGAGGGATGGCAGGTTCTAGCCCTGGCCCGCCAACCTAGCAGAGCCTTGTAACAAGCCAGATGACCCCCCACTCCATGAGGGCCTCCATTTTCCACATCCGGACTTCTCTCTCATCAGAACTCCACCTAGCAGACCAGCCTATCACAGCCTGGCTCAGTGCGACCGCTTGGGGCCGCGGTTCATCAATAAATGCTGGACTTAGAGATGACTACAAGAGTATGCTACCTGCATGGCAGAGTCTGGCAAGATACCCGTGTTGTATTTGATATGCCAAATACCAGTAACAATTATAGACCTCATTCCGAATGGATTGAGGCTCTTTATGTTCCTGGAGCAAGCAGATGCCCTTGGGCTCTACTAGCATGAGACAGGACATATGGAGATGTTACTGGGGCCCGCTCGAGCAAATCGATGATGAACAGGAAGATAGTGATAGTGATAGTGACTTACATATTTATTAAAATGTAGCCTTCTAGAAAAGTCTACGGAGGAAGAAGGTGAGACTAAAGGAGGCTAAGATGGAAGGAGAAGGTGCGGTCCCGGTAAGACTGAAGAGAGGGAAAGATTAAAGGAGATGCTCGGGAGATGCGGCTTCCCCAGTGCCTTCAGAGACTGCCCCTGCCTTCCTACAAGGATGCACTGGGCTCGCTTCGAGTCTTCAGAACAGAATGAGTCGGTGGAAGGAGGGATGGGACTGTTGCTTCTACATGTGTTTGCTTGTGAGCGTGGATTTATTGCTGAGCTCGGAAACTATGTGAAAGACTTGCACACAGAACTCAGACACTTGAACTTCAAGTCTCGTGCAGTTCAAGGAGATGGATCCAGAGCGCCATTCATGCGGTCCTTGCCTCCAGGGTATGGCAACTCTTTCTGCCCCTGCACCCTCTCTCCCCAGAGTACGCTTTCTTTTTTCCTTTTTTCTTTTCCCAAATTATATTACACCACTTTTAGACATACAATTGCAAAATGCTCATGTAGAGTTTTGGTTCTACAGTGTTCCACACCCATCCCTCCACCCGAACCCATCTCCCATCACCAATGTCTCCACCTCCCTCCCCCTCCCACACCTACACTACTTGGCGGGTTCTGTATGTCTTTTCTTTCCTCTCTATCTCTCCCTCCGCTTAACTTTCCTGCACATTGTAGAATGCAGTACATTAAAGGACATAACTGTTTCCACTAGTTTGATGGACCGCGCGGCCACTTGTGGCCTAGTGACTTAGGGGCCTCATGATCAGCATCTGGACAGCGAAGGTGGTGGCTAGTGTGGTGGGCGAGTCTCATCCGGCTGCTTCCGGGACCCCCCAGAGGTGATGGGCCCACTCCCAAAACCCATCTGTCCTCCTGGGAGCCCCATGGTCAGCTTAGCCTGGGGAGAGCCGAGTTCCAGCTTCCCCAGCCGCATCTGAGACCGCATGCTTTGGCTGGTGGCCCCAGGGCAGCTCCTGGCGGGGCCACCAGACTCAACAAAATAGAGGGGGAAGGGGCCGACCCCTGACTCCATCTGACGAATTCCCAGTGATTCCCGCTTCTGGGAGCTGCCTACCTGGGCTCGAACTGGTTTTGCTCTGTTAATCTGGTCGTGAGGTAGCATCCCAGCATCCAGACAGCGAAGGTGGCAGCTAGTGTGGTGGGCGAGTCTCAACCGGCTGCTTCCGGGACCCCCAGAGGTGATGGGCCCACAGAGTACGCTTTCTTAGTCCTGCAGCTGGACCCCTGTCACCTGGGTCCCCTTGCTGGGATTGCTGCCCTGTAACCTTCCTCTGGGCTCTCTAGGACTGTACCCGGCCTCCCAGGCCCCGGAGCTTTCTCTAGACTCCAGCCACAGCCATGGACTCCTCGGTGAGAGCCCTGCTGTCCTCCTGTCTGGGCAAGGGAGTGCCGCCCAGCCAAGGCCTCCTTCTCGGCTGCCGTCTCCCACCCCCGGCCCCACCCTCTCCTTTGAATACCTTCTCTGGCTGGGGAGGTTTAAGTGATCATTTGGGTTAACTAGTGCTTGGCCTTTGCACCGCTACTGTTGGGAGCAGGGCGTTGAATGAGAGCAGTCACACGGCTACTTGGCACCCACACACAGCGTTCACCGAGAGAGGAAGCAGGTGCCCGCGCTGGGTTCTCCTCTGGGTGACCCCAAGGTTACTGTGGTCTGCACCCCCCAGCTACCCCACACCTTCTGCTTCCTGCTCAGCTCAGCTGTCTTCAGGATGCGCCTTCCTGCACGACTGAGCATTACCCGCTCTTTTGGCGCTCACTCGCTCTTTTCTTAACAAAAGCTCTCTCAGTTTGGGGGCAGTGGCTCACTTCAGCATGGGTGTTGTGCCAGACGCTGAAAGGAATGTGCGCGTTGTCTGATCCGGGGCACATTGTACCACCAGGGTACCTGCATTGATCATAGAGCATGTGTTTAGAAAGTCAGGCATGAAACATTATCTACCTCTACCGTGTAGAATTCTTTATTCATTTTCTTAAACTATTATCATGACTATATCTCAGAGAAGCGCATTCTGGAAAAGTCCCAAAATCCAACAGGGAACGGCGAAGCGACTGCCCAGAGGCAGCCCTGCGTTACCCTGCAGCTGTGTGGAGCACGGAGGGAGGCTAAGTGGGTGCTCCTGCGCTGTTCCCTATCCCTCCTCAGAACACCCCCAAAATATCCCGAGTATTTTTAAATTATCTGACTCAAAGACTGAAGAACAGAATGTGCCCAGCTTGGAACTGTTCCCAGGGCTCTGTGCAGGCCACCAGTGACAGCCCAGCTCAGGCTGGAGGTGTCCGGCTCCCAGCCCTCATGGCCAAACGCCAGGCTCCAGACACCTGCCTTCAACCCCTCCTCCACCCTCTTTCCTGCCTGACTGCCGCTCCCCTCCTCTCTTTCCCAGCATCCTCTGCGATATTACCGGCTTGCAGTGTTTGGAGGCTGCTTCTGCTCACCCGGTATCTAAGATTTCCCCCAGCCCCCAACCCTCACGCCCTCCAGCTGGGTGTCCACTCCCCTCTTCCTAAAACATGGTCTTCACTTAGCTTCTGACTGTCCGCCCCGCTGCACTTCCTCTTCTCTCTTGGACTCCTTGCTGATCCCACCTTCCTTTTCCTGACCTCTAAAATTAGATGTCCTTGGACACTTCCTTTCTGTTCAGACTCTCATAAATCAGCAGTAACTTTAAAATGATCCAAACGCAGGAGTAATTCCTGAGTGCAGAGCCAGGAGTAGCCCCTGAGCATTGCCGGGTGTGACCCAAAAAGGCAAAAATAAAATTAAAATAAAATAAAATGATCCAAACGCACATGTCTATCTCCCAGCTCTCACTGTTCCCTTGGGCCGTGTCCTTGAATACATCACTTGCTAATGAAATTGTGTCGTTGCTTACTGGTCATTGTCAAACGTCAGATGTTCAAGAGTAAATGTCCATATTACTTGCGGGTGGCAATTAGTGAAAGAGGAAGCCTCAGTTTCCCCTGACCAGTGAAAGAGAAAGCCACAGTTTCTTCCCTCCACAGTTCCCATCTCTTCCCCATCAACCTGACACACATTCCACCCCCAAGGTTCTGCCTTAGCATTCCCAGGGCGGCCCCAGAACATAAAGCTCTGTCCTGGAGTCTAGGCTGACAGGGAAGTTAAGATAATGGGCAATGCTGCAGTCTAGGATGATGGGAAACAGCTCATTGGCAATTCGACCTGGAAGACTTTTCCCGACGGTAAAGAAGGAAGCCACAGTTTCCCCTTGCCACCTTTCCCACACTGACCAGAAACATTTCATCCCCCAAAGTCCTAAAGATTTCCAGGACCTTCACACTCTGTCCTGGAGCCTATGCAGACAGGGAAACGAAGATAAGGGCAAGAAAGCCTGGAGAGATTTAGACCAGCCAGGCATCCCTGCGATGTTCTGGCATCTTTTGTAAATCCTTGTCAACCAACAAGGAATGTGAGGATGCTTGCTAAGGATGCCTACATAGTCCCTTTGAACTTAGTCCTATACTAAATTCCTCCCCACTTGGGGAGCTCCTTTTCTTCTCTCTCCCACTTTCCAACAAACTTTTCCACTTTCCAATAACTCTGAGCATCTTATTTCTCAATCATTTCATTCTTGAAAATACTGAAGAACCTGTGAGTCGTGGACAAGCGCAGAGAGCCGCCATACCCCTTCTGTCTCTTCTGTATCTCTAGGTCATACCGGGCAGTGCTTGGGGATTACCCCGGCTCTGCGCTCAGGCATCCGTCTGGCAGCGTTTAAGGACAGTATATGGTGCTGGGGATTGAACCGGGGTTAACAGTTGCAAGGCAAGTTGTACCTCCCCGCTGTACGTCTCCCAGCCCCGAGAACATCTTTTTCAAATTCTCCCCAGATGGACAAGAAATGAGGCAACTACCCAGCTTCGCACGGAGGAAAGAAGGGACCCCAGAAGAATCTCGAAGGACTTTCCGAGTGCAGGCACTGCAGGCAAGAAGCCTGGGTTCAGTTCCCAGGAGCACGTGGTCTCTCGAGCACTGCTGGGAGCCACCCCGACCAGAGCCACCGCGACAGGGGAGAAGGGTATCACAGGGACGTGAACTCCGTGGATCAGATGTCCTCAGGTCCACCTTTAGGGAAAGATCAAATGGAAACCAAAGGAGCCAATGAAGTAAGAGTAAGTTTAAGCAGAAGACAGTGAATTCAAGCCCAGGAAAACAGCGGGGACTGACAATTAAACCCAATTAAATCATGCTCTTACACATGAGTGAAACTGATACAGCTTAAATCAGGACTTCCAGAAAATTCCTGTCTTCCCGTTCATCATCGATTTGCTCGAGCGGGCCCCAGTAACATCTCCATATAACCTGTCTCATGCAAGTAGAGCCCAAGGGCACCTGCTTGCTCCAGGAATATAAAGAGCCTCAAACCATTCCATCAGGTCATGGGAATGAGGTCTATAATTGTTACTGGTATTTGGCATATCAAATACGACACGGGTAGCTTGCCAGGCTCTTCCGTGCGGGTAGCATACTTTATAGTCATGCGGGTAGCATACTATATATTTCTACTATACTTTATAGTAGAAAAGAAACTCGGTACAGTTATCACACCAGATACGTGGAAGGATGGTGCTAGGAATACCACAGCAAGTGGTGGAAGAAAATTCCTATGGTCCAAAAAAAAATTTTCCCCTAAGGCAAAATATGAGAAAAGCTTTGCAACTGAATGAGACTTCTGTTCTCACTATACAACACCAAAGAAGCAATGACGAGAAGGGAAAGAAAAGACAGACCCTGGACTTAAGGTTGAAAACCGCTCTTCATTTTTTTTTAAATTTTTTTATACCACCGTGAAACATACAATTACAAAGGTGTTCATAATTGGTTCTTGGTAATACAGTATACCAGCACCCATCCCTCCACCAGTGCCCTATTTCCACCACCAATGTACCCCACCCCCTCCCGACCACCCTCATGCTGCCTTAATAGCAGGTACCCCAGTTTCCTCTCTTTCTCTCTCTGTCTCTCTCTGTCTCTGCATCTCTCTCCCTCTTATTTTACACATTGTGGCTAGCCCTGCAGATATTTAGAGTTTATCACTTAAGTCTCTTTGTGTATATTCAATGGTGAGTTTTAATCTGCCATTACCATTTCCCACATTTAGTAAAACACTGGCTAAAGAAACTGTGGTTCATCTACACTATGGAATACTATGCGGCTGTCAGAAAAGATGAAATTATGAAATTTACCTGCAAATGGATGGACATGGAGACTATCATGCTGAGTGAAATTAGTCAGAAGGAAAAGGACAGATATAGAATGACTGCATTCATTAATACGACATAAATAGATACCAGTGTTTTTCCGCTCTTCATTTTGGAGATCGCAGGCACACAATGGGGTAAGACATTTGCCCACCCCAGAGTGCCACCTAGCGGCAACGAAAAGCTCATCGTCTGCACCTCAATTAGAGCCGTACTTCGCAAACAACTGCTCAAATTTTCAGAGAACAAAGAGAAGGTGTCATTTTATCGCTCCAAACATTCTGAAGGCCTCCCGGGATACTCAGCTTAAACTGAAATTTCTTAGCTTGTACTGCCGCCCTCATCGCCTCTCTCCAGTCTAACTTCCTACCTGCTCCTCCACTGCAGCCCAGGTGCCCAGGTGCCCAGGTGCCCAGGTCCTCCCCACTCATCCTCCATCACCACCTTGGCATCGGCTGTTCCCTGTGCCTACAGCCTGTTCTCAGACATTCCTATCTGCCTGGTTTATACAAATACCACTGTCTTCCCGGATTGTGCCTCTAGTCAGTGGAATAAATAAAATGTCCTGAGACAGAGTCCAGGGACAGAGTCCAGAGCCAACTTTATTTTAAATTTATTTTTAAGATTTTCCTTTATGGGGGAACCACTGCCCATGGTGCTCATAAGCGACCCTCAGCTGTGTTGAGGTGAGGCTGGGGTAAGGGGTGGGGGTTATGTTCCTGGTGATGCTTGGGCTTAAGCGGTTCTGGGGATCAACCCCTGCTCCCTGCATCAAAGCATGAGCGCAGTCCATTCGCTCTTCCTCTGACCGCCAGGAGACAATATCTTCGAATTGGATTTTTTTTTTATCACTCGGGAGCTTCTAAGGGAGTACTCCAGGCAGTGCTTGGGGGCCCTTAAGTGGCACAGGGCATCTAACATGGGTCGGTGGCCGCCTGCAAGGCAACCTATCTCACCCTGTATTCTCTGGGCCCTGGGAATTTTAAAAAGATTTCAATGCGCACGAAGTTTGGGAACCACTGACTGAACAGGCTCCCTTTCTTTCTGTGTTTAGGGTGACAAATACCTGCAAGCCTTTATCTGGGCCGTCAGGTCCTTTCTCTGAGGGGTGTGTTCAGAACAATGAAAGGATCTAAACCGCCAGCGGACCCAAGGGCTCTCAGACCAAGAGCTGGCCAATAGCGCCCCTGGTGGTGTCCATGCGCGTGTGCGATGATGCCGTTTTGGCAGAGAAGGGGCTAATGCGACACAGGGTGAGCCCCTTCTGTCCCGTGCCCTCCGCACAAGCACAGACTCGCTGCAGTACAGACTATCCGGGGGTCACAGCAGAATGACTTTAGCTGCAGAACTGAAACTTGGCTGATCCTCCAACTTCCCCCTTTCTCCCAAGCGCTTCCTCCTCCCGCAGGTCACAGCTGCCCTTATGCCAGCCCAGTCCACACCCAGGGTGTCTGGCCTGTGTCTAGTGGGACCCTGGATTCCCGAGAACAGCCAAGCAGCCGACCCCCGTCGGAAGTAGCTTGTCTAATATCTCCTGGGGTAGAAGGCACACAATTAGCCAAGCCCCACTACAGGTTTGGGTTCATTTTTCTGATCACTTGATCACTTGACATCCTGTTATTCGTCGATTTGCTCAAGTGGGCTCCAGTAACGTTTCCATTTGACCCTCTCACGTGCCAATGTAGCCCAATGGCATCTGCTTGCTCCAGGAATACGAAGAGCCTCAAACCTTCGTTCGTTCAGGGCCTTGACAAAGAAGTCTGACCATCTTGTAGGTGGGCGGCCACGTGGTCTTTTGACTCTTTCATTTTTCTGGCTAAGGAGAACTGGACCACTTCACAGACGGGGAGAATAAGAGGCAGGGCCCCGGATGTGCTGAGAGAGGGCTACAGTTGAGATGGGGGTAGGGGCCCAGCCGGCAGGGCTGAGGGCACAGGGAGAAAGCGGTCAGAGGGGGAAGGCTGAGGAACGGTCCGAGATCAACCATTCCACAAGCTCTTTCTCCCTCTCCTGAATCTCTGGAGCTTCGTATGGGGAAGCGGGCGCAGACCTGTCCTCTCCCTGCAGTTTTTCAGAAGTAGGCGACTACCTGCACCCCCACAACTCCGGAGCACTAGGGCCGAGGCTCCCGAACTCAGGGAGCAGTACCGCGAGACACTCCCCAAACTTGGGAGCACCGACCACGACTCCCGGGCCCCGGGAGCACCAGCGTAGAGTCCCCGAGCCGGAGCACCAGCGTAGAGACTCCCCGAACTCCAGGGGCACTAATGCCAAGACTCCCTGAACCCTGGGAGCACCAGCGCCCAGACTCCCCCCAAACCCCGGGAGCACCAGCACTGAGATTCCCCCAAACCCAGGGAGCACCAGCGTTGGAAACTCCCCAAACTCTGGGAGCACCAGTGCCGGAGACTCCCGCACCCGGGAGCACCAGCGGGAGACTCCCAGGGAGCACCAGCGCTGAGGCGAGCCCCCCCCCCAGCCCCCAAGACTGATACACCAACACGGGAGGCTTGTGGCTTGTGGGCATGCAGGCACTCAGGAGTCAGAGTTGGGGGTCACGCCTAAAGCCAAAGGTGCGCCCTCACACCCGCCCTGGAGCTCCGTGCATGAACTGGGGTGAGCCGGACCCCAGGGACAGCTCCAGCACCCGGCCCTCCTCGCCTTCCGCAGCCTGGGTCCCTGGCTAGGGACTCCTGGAGCCCTGCCCCTCGGATGACCACCGTGGACGGGCGCCCCCCAGGGTCCCTGTCACCCGTGTTCCCTAGGCGCTTAGAGACCCGCTCCCTCCAGCCCCTGCCACCCCTCCCGCCCCCTCCCTCCCGGCCTCCCTCCAGGCCACCCGCGGCTCTGCAGGCCCAGCCCGAGACAACTCTGGCGAGCTCTTGCGGACAGCACAGCCAGAGCGCAGCAGAAGGACAGGGGTCGTCTGATCCCGTCTCCGCGTGCCAGGGGCGGGAGACCACCCCGGATGTGTGGGAAGTGGAGTCCTGCGGGGAAAGAGGCTGCGTCAGGAGCCTTCCGGGGAAAACTGGGGCGTGGGGGCTGGGGCTGCACAAACCCGGCCCAGCCTGACGCTGGTCTCGCGAAGGTGGCACGTGTCCAGGGAGGTGTGCATGGACGCCCCTCGCCACTCTCGTCCCCGGCTCTCCCAGTGCGGTGGGGCTTCCCCAAGATAGCGTTTATTGCTCCCAGCTTCCAGCCTGGAAACAGCACCGGCAAAGGGCCCAGCAGAGGCCGGAAGTCTTGTGTTTCCATCGCCAGCTTGCAGAGAGAGAAGAGGGGTGGGAAGGGCTGGAAGTTACTGAGGTTGGAGGTGCCGGCCAGACAGGCAAAGGGTCAAGGCAGGGCCAGGGGGCCCGCAGAAGGATGGACAAGAATGGGTCCAAGAACAGAGTGGAAATAAAGAGAAGAGAGAGAGAGAGAGAGAGAGAGAGAGAGAGAGAGAGAGAGAGAGAGAGAGAGAGAGAGAGAGAGAGAGAGAGAGAGAGAGAGAGAGAGAGAGAGAGAGAGAGAGAGAGAGAGAGAGAGAGAGAGAGAGAGAGAGAGAGGAGCCAAGAGACGAGAGAGGGACCACAGCAATAAGACTGGCAGCTGCAGGAGGAGAGAGAGAGCAAAGGGGCAAGAAAGGGAGCCCCAGCAGAAAGGGGAAAGAGAGCTTGGGGGAAATATTTAACTGGCTATGGAATGTTCTTTGGTGCAGATGCATGCCTTTGTATTCTGAGATGTTTCTCTCAGAAGCCCCTTCTCTCATTCTCCCCTGCAGGGGCACTTCCAAGGGTGATCCTGGCTCCTAACATTAACATCTCAAAGGGCCTAGGTGCAGTCCTGGGAGAAATTACCCGAGGGGATTTGACCCTGATGGCTTTCCCTTGGAGTGGGAGGCCTGTGTTGCAGGAATAATAAAAACTCTTCCTGCTTCCTTTCTGCCTCTTTCCCCCTTTCTGCTGGTGCTCCCTTTCTTGCCCCTTCGCTGTCTCCTCTCTGCAGTCTTAATGCGTGGTAGCAGCCATCTTGGTCTACACGTGGCGGGGACCCAGCTGGGAACCCTAAGTTTGGGGTTTTCCTATTGTTCATTTGTAGGCCAGAACCTGTGTTAAGTAAAGCATTTTGAAACTTCTCTGGATTCTTGTGTCTTTCTCCAGCCACCGATCCCTGGGGCAGAAGGGGATCCCTAACTCTGCTCCCGGATTTTGTGTGGAGTGCCCCAGCGTTTCCGCAGGCGTGCACTTACATTACTTTCACTGCCCTACTAATCTACCCAGGAATCTTCACTAGGACCTGAAAGAATCCTAATTAAGTGTAGAGAAAATCCAGCTTTTATGAACAGACACATTTTAAAACTTTTTTTTTTTTTTTTTTGCTTTTTGGGTCACCCCGCGGCAATGCTCAGGGGTTTCTCCTGGCTCTGCGCTCAGGAATCACTCCTGGCGGTGCTCGGGGGACCATATGGGATGCCGGGGATCGAACCCGGGCCAGCATGGGCCAGCCGCGTGCAAGGCAAACGCCCTACCCGCTGGGCTATCGCTCCGCCCCCCTTAAAAACTTTTTGACCATTTCCTGTTTAGTTCTCTTTGATTTAAAAAAAGGCTCAAAATGATTACTGTACCAGTATTATTTTATTTTCTTACATCAAAAATCATATACGTTCAAAATAGAGAAAACTTTTTTGTATATGTGCCAAGTGTGTACTGATTTCAGTCACTGCAAGGATAAAATTTTTTATTTATTGAACTTTGTCTAATTTGTTTAACCGAAGGAGGCTTCATACATCACTGCCAGATGATTAAATCAATTGGGAGAGAATTTTAACCATTCCTTGGAGATAGCTCATAGGAATGTGGAGTGAGAATGTTTGGTGCAAGAGGCCCAGGTTTGATCCTCAGCATCTTGTGGGGGGAGAACCCCCATCAAACATAGAGCTGGGAATAGCTGCCTGAGCAGCATAGGGTGTTCAAAACAATAGTCAATTCAAAGGGTTGGAGAGAGAGCTTATAAACCGTTAAGCTTGCAAATGGGGGCTCAGGTTTGACCCCTGAGCATGGCAGGAGTGGCCCCCAAACTATGCTCCCGAGTTAATTCAGACCTAAATGCAGCCCTCGTTTTCCTACATGTTAGGAGTCTCTTAGGGCCTCATGCACCTCTCACTGCCCCGCTCCGTTTCAGGGTACCCACTTTCTGTTCTCTGCTAAACCTTGATGTAGGAAAGTCTCCAGCCTTCACAGTGCTGGAGGCTCGTTGGAGAAATTCAGGATTTCAGGACTTCAGGATGTTTCCTTGCCTTGGCACAGTTCTGGTCTCTGGGCTTTCTCAGAGTTGCAGAATGGGTCCTTGCGGAAACCAGGGTTCTAAAACCAGGCGGAGCTTCTGTTGTGGCGCCTCCAGAACCTCCATGCCTCTTCCCTCTTCACCGTAGTGGAGCAGGTTGATGGCATCCAGACCTTTTCCCGTAACTCCACCCCCAGATGTATTGAACTTGAACTGGATCATTGCTGAAAAGGTTCCTCCTTTCTTAACACTCTGCATTATTTACTTGGCTTTTTGGGACACACCTGGCAGTGCTTCCCTGCAGGCAAGTGCCATGTGGTGGTAGTCTCTCTTGCCCCTCCCTTTACCATTCTTATTGAGCTACTGTGATTTACCAAACAGTAATACTTTTCATACATACACTGACCCAGCACCATACTCACTAGTGAAAATGTTAGTGTTCTTCCAACAGCAGGTCTGATGGAAAATTGTGAAAATAGACGAACGAAAATGTTAATTTAAAATAGCAAGTCTGAGAAATGTTATTTAATCTGTTTCATGGGTTTTATATCTTTTGTGTGGGGACGGGGAGCCACTTTCAACAACACTTGTCCAGGATTTCAGGACCGCTCAGCTCAGCCTTGCAGAAGGATGGCCAGTGAGGGGGTCGTCAGGTCTGGTGCCTCCCCTTCTGATGTAGGCAGGCAGACAGGAGGGGGCACATGGCAATGAATCCTTGCCCTAAGGATGTCCAGAGTCACCTTTTGGAACCAGAAATGAAAACTTGGTAAGACCCGTTATGGGCCAGCGTGTAGGGCAAGCGTTTGCCTTGCACGTGGCAGGCCAGTGCCGGCCCGGGTTTTATCCCCGGCATCCCATATGGTCCCCAAGTACCGCCAGGAGTGATTCCTGTGTGCAGAGCCGGAGAAACCCCTGAGCATTGCTGGGTGTGACCCCCCCCACCAAAAAGAAAAAAAAAAAAAAAGACCCATTAGCCAACAACAGACTCTGAGGAAGTTGGATACATCTTCTTGACTCAGCCTTTAATCCCACTGACCTTCGATGACCCAGCTGCAGGAGAATCCAGGACATTCCAGCCCAAAAGGATAAAAGCCCATTCAAAAATCAGTTGGGGCTGTCTTTGGAGTAGCCCGCATTCTCCCTTGGGCGCATCACTTTCTCTCTTTCCCTCCCCTTCCCCTTTCCTAAAACCTCCTTAATAAAATCTGTAAAACTTCTCTGCTCCTCGACTCCTGAAAATTCTTTTCCTGCGCGGAAGACAAGAACCCTGAGGCAACCCTGGGTATGGCCTAGGAGCTTTCCTTTCCTGCAAAGAGCAATTCCTCGCTCCAGCCTGAGATCGTGGCTCCCGAGAAATCTCGGTTGGTGGGGCTCTGCTCCCGTGCCTAGAGATCAAGCGGACATCAGGTGTGGCTTCTGGCCCCCTCGTGGGGCTGGTGGGAGCTCAGGCCCACGCCTTGCAGGGGCTCATCGCAGACTTTGCCCACGCCGTGCAGGGGGCTCATCGCGAGACTTTATCAGTCCTTAGCCTGCCCAGCGGTCCGGGTGGCAGAGGCGGCTGGGGAGAGGCGACCATCTCTCTCCCCTTCCGCCTCACATAAGCCACCCTTGAGGCCCACCTGCATCATTCCCATCCCCATCTGAGTGCTGAGATCAGCCCTTTGAACTTTGGCTCCCTCCGCCACCCAAGGGTCTCTCAGTATTGGATTTACCTCTATTTCCCCGTTTGGAATTTTCTCTTTCCGTCAGTCTCATATGTATGGCCAACTGCTGCTCCCCTGCCCCCTGCCCAGCGTTTCCTGATCTATTTTCCCAGCACCCACTTAGAATGGACACCCCAAATTATGAACATACCATTCTCCATCTGGACCCCACCTTTCTCAGCTTCCATCCGGGCATTTCCTGGCCCGTTTTCCCAGCACCCACTTAGAACCCAGATGCCCCAAACCATCTCTCCGCTCCCAGCACTTCCCAGCCGGGCATTTCGGGCCTGTTACCAAGCACGCGCCTAAGAATCATTTCAGAAAGGAAGAGCCCAGACAGGGTGGCGGTGCCCCTGCCCTGGCCTGGCCTCTGGGAGGGCGCGGGGTCCTCCCAGCACAGCGGCCCCTGACCCCCACCCCAGGGGCGGCCTTGGCGGACTCCCTGGCCATCAGGCGTGGGGGGCTAGGAAGTAGAGTCCTCAGGTGGCCCCCTTACTCCTCCCGACCCCGCGTGGCCCGTCGGCTGGTGGCCGTCGCCCCCGTCCGCGCTCTGGAAGCGTCTCCTGCAGCCCCGGCGGTGCGCCCGGCCCTCAGGCCACCGCCAAGCTCGGGCTGTGAGGGGCCGGGAAAGCGCCACGGCGGCCGCTGCCTCCACCTCAGCAGCGGAATCTCATGGCGCCTCGCTAGCGAGCTGTAGGTCGAGGCCCTGGGCTCGGGGGTCACCACAGCCGAGGGACGCGCGTCTTGCAGGGGAGACCCGGCCTGTACGCCGGGGCCTCCGCTGGCGAAAATGACAGGCGCGACGAGGTCAGGCCTGAAGCATGGGGGTCGCAGGGCCGAGAGGAACTTGGCGGCGGGCAGAGCCGTCGCCGGCGCTTGAGGCCGCGGGAGTCCGGTGGCGGGTTTTCCCGCGCGCCCGCGCTGGGGGCGGGGAAGAACCCGGATGGACCCGCCCCTGCGGCCGCGACCCCCGCAGGCTTTGAATCGCGGCGCGGGGCGGGGTTACCCGCCCTGCCGCGCGCTCATTGGCTCATCTCCGCAGGTCGCCTCCTGCGATTGGACGGCCGTGGTGCCCGTCTCCTGGCGTCACGGAGCCCAGCTTGTTGCTAGAAGGCGACGGCGTCGACGTCTCCTCAGACTCGCGGCGTCTCACCTTCCAGCCTCGCGCGCTCTGCTTGGCTGCTCACACCCCCGTCCCCGGGGCATCGCGACTTCAGGGCCGGGAAGGAGACGCCGGCGAACGGCCAGCGGACGAGCTCGGGCGCCGCCGCGTCGCCCTCGTCTCCGCACTCAGCGCCATGTCCTGGATGTTCAAGAGGTGAAGGGGGCGGCGGGGTGGGAGCCCGGGGTAACGGGCCGGCGGTGTCCCCAGATGAACCTGACCTTCCCGGGGCCGCCGAGGTGCGGCGTCCCGCGGCGTGGGGGCGGCGCCACCCGGGCCTGGTGTCACGGGCGCCCCGAGTGACGGGACGCGGACCGGCCGCACCCCCACCCCGGGTCTCGGGCTCTTCATCCATTGTCCTCGGGCCGGGGGGTGGGGCGGGCGGACCGTGCCCGCGACCCCGCGGCGCCCCGGGCTTCCCGTGCGTGCAAACAGCCCGTCGCGCCGGGCAGCCCGGGGAGGTGAGCCCCCGTCGCCAGCCCGGAGCGTCGCCGGCCGCTGGTCGCCACCCTGGCGGCTTCCCGGGGTCGGGACGCGCCCCCACCTGACGGGCTGCCAGGCCCGCCCCGACCCCCCAGGAGGGAGGTGACCCCGGCCCAGCGGGAGGGCGGCTCGGATGCGGGTTTTGTTCGGGCCCAGGGCGTGGATGGATGCTCGGTCCGCCCCCGCGGTGGGCATCACCTGCCTCTGTGGGGCTCCCGGAGCTGCGGCTCTGGGGAAACTGGGCAGATGTTTTCTAGTTCTCACACAGACGTCACGGCCGTTTCCGCTCCTGTGGGCGCGAGTGCAGGAAAAGAGATTTGTGGACCCGGAGTGGGGGCTTTGGTGTCAGTGTGTGTGGGGGTGACCTGGACGCCGGCCACGCTCGCTCCCGTGTCCGCATTAGCCAGAGCAGCGGGGAGGCCCGTTCTCGCCTCGGGTTTGTTGAGATCCTGCGAGGACCAACACTCTGACTGTGTTTGGAGAAAGAACGATTTGGGTAAATGTTGTATCTGTTCTTTTTCTTTAATAGAGACCCTGTGTGGAAGTACCTGCAGACCGTCCAGTATGGAGTCCATGGGAATTTTCCGCGCCTCTCATATCCGACTTTCTTTCCTCGATTTGAATTTCAAGATATCATCCCTCCAGATGACTTTCTCACCAGTGATGAAGAGCTAGACTCGGTTTTGTTTGGGACTTTGCGAGGGCATGTGGTTGGACTGCGCTATTACACAGGAGTTGTGAGTGTAACTTTAGATCATAAGTTAGAGTTGGTTTGCTTGTGGTGTTTACCTCAAAAGTCATGTGCTACGTGCAAGTAAAGTTGATTTTACTTTTTCTTTTTTGCTTTTTGGGTCACACTCGGCAATGCTCAGGGGATTACTCCTGGCCGCTCAGGGGACCAAATGGGATTCCTGCGAACCCCTGTTGGCCGTGTGCAAGGCAAATGCCATACCCGCTGGACTATTGCTCGGCCTCAAAGTTTATTTTACTTTAATAGAAGTATATTTAGGCAAAAGGTAGCACCCTGTAACTGTTCTGAGGTGTTTTTTTTTCTCTTTTATTTGGGTCATACCTGGCGACACTCGGGTTACTGCTGGCTCTTGGGGCTCAGGGGACCGTATGGGATGCCGGGTATCGAACCCAGGTAGGTTGTGTGCAAGGCAAACACCCTACTCACTGTGCTATCGCTCCAGCCCCGGTTTTAACTTTATAAAAATTAGTTTTACTTATTTATCTTTTGGGTTTTTTGGGGACAAACCCTGTGATCCTCAGGGTTAGTACTGGCTCTGCACTCAGGAATCACTCCTGAGTGATTCTCAGGGGCGAGATGGGATGCTGGCCTCTCACCTGGGGCTGCATGTAAGACAAGTGCTTAATTCCTGTAGTGTCTCTGCAGGCTCTGTCTTGACTTTTCTTATTTAAAGTGTTCATCGTGCTTGTATTGAAGACACCTTCATTGCTACAGTGACTCAGCTGTGGAGAGACATCTGTTTTCCCCTGAGAGCAAAAACTCTCTTAGTATAGTTCAGTGATTTGCCCAGAACAGTGATTCCACTTCAGCTTGACATCTATGTCCAGAGGACTGCTCTTTGTGACGTTCAGCACATTTTGTACATCTTACTAGTTTTAAGATCAGCTTATATTGAATAAGAGCGTTTTCTATATTTTTTTTTTGTTTTTTGCTTTTTTGGGTGACACCTAGTGATGCTCAGGAATTACTGGCTCTGCAGTCAGTAACTACCTGCAGTGCTGGGGAGACCATCTGGGATGCAGGAATTTAACCTGGATTGACCGCTTGGAAGGCAATGCCCTACAGTTGAACTATCACTCTGGCTGGGAGTTTTCTGTTTTAAGATAATTATTTTTTGTTTGTTTTTTCTGGTTGGAAGATACTTGTCTCCCAATTTTTCCTGTGTCTATCTCTGTTCTTTATGTGTAAGACATAGAGAATATATGATACTCTCTGATATGCATTGTTTCTATTATGGTTATTTAGTTTACCTCTATGCTATTTCTGGGTGATACATCTGCAGTTTTATTTTTTAATTTATGAAAAATTTCAAAAATGCCTAAGTAATTTCCATAAACCAGCACTCCAGGCATTTAATTTTTTTCATTTTTTTGTGTTCTTACACTAAAAATTCCAAATAACATTTTACACTGATTCAGTATGTATATATACTGATTCAGTATGTATATATATTCAGTATGTATATATGAAATGTTTAGACATTTTCTTCTCATTTTAATACTTAACTTAATAGCAATCCTTTCCACCCCTTATCAATTTACTTAGGCACTGTGATTTACAGTTATAACCATAAGACAGTTTCAGCATTAGAGTGTTCCTGCCAGTATCAGCTTTCCTCCACCAATGGCCTACATGCTTCCCTCTCCCAAAGCAGTAATTTCATATTTCATCAGTTATCAGTTATCCAAAATCAATTTTCTTCATTCTTGGAAAGTATCTTTCTATAGTTGTTTCCCCCTTCTGCCCCCACCCAAGTCAAAAACAAAAAAATTCAGTGACTGGGAGTTTGTACTGGATGGAATTGAGGTGTTTTACATACTTTACATCCCCCAGCAGCAGAGAGGTTGTTTCTGAACACAGAGCCTGGAATAGGCCCTGAACACTACCAGGGATGGTCCAACCCCCTTTGTCAGAAGACAGGAAGTTCTTATATTGGTTGTTTTCTTTGCAGGGGAGGGCGGCACACCTGATGGTATTAGAGACTCCTTCCCAGCTTTGCTCGGGGATCATTCCCTCGGGTTCGCCTGCACACAGCAGTGCTTGGGGCACCATGCAGTGCCTGGAATCGGACTTGTGCCTCCCACGTACAGAACATACACTGAGCCCACTGGGCTAGTCTCTAGCTCCTGTCTTTTTGCTTTGAAACTTTTCAGATTGTTTGTCTGAAGCGTGTTCCACTGGAGATTTCCTTGGGGACAAATTGTGTGGTCTAGATTTCTTAACGTTCTTCAGATTTTCTTTATATTGTAGCTTCTCATATTTTGTGAGAGTTTGGGATGCATTGCTTAGGATCTGGCTTCTTCAACTGTGGTCACAACTTAAGACGGGGCTCAGAATTGAGTGTGGTGGGAGGATCATAAAAGTTTGGGAATTACTTGAGATTTTGGAACACACAACATCCAAAAAATAATTTCAAAATCAGTTGACTAATGGTGCTTTTAGTGGTTCTCACCTGTGATACATTTCTTGGGTGAAGAGGGACTGAGTAAAAATGTTTAAAATGCTGTGGTGTAAGACAGTGGTGTTCAACTGTCAATCCATGGACTGGTGCTGGTCAGCAAGCAGGAAAATGTTAAACGCCGCTTATTTACTGCAGTGACTCCCTACCCTCCTCGGGGGGGTGGCGTGGAGGGAGCAGACCTGGTGGTGCTCAGGGATTCCTGCTGCAGAACTCGGGGGGACCTCTGGGGGTACCAGACCAAGTGTAAAACAAGCCTCTTCCTTGCTATACTGTCTCTTCTCCCACGGCTGGTGCACAGAGAGAGAAACCACAGGTCTAGGGAGACTCCTTAGGAAGGCACAATTGTAGCATTTATGCTTACAGTAGGGCAATTTGACTGAGTATAAAATTGACCACGTTTACTTTAGAAGTTGTCATGGTCTATTTACTTACCATGCTTTTCATAATGTCTGGTTATTTCATTGTCACTGCAGCGGCCATAGCTGGTGGATTGGGGTTGGGTCTGAGTCCCTGGGATTGGATCTAGTAACCCACATGTGTGTAATACATCCCTTGTACCACTTGTGCCGCATCCTCAACCCCCAAAAAAGGTCTTTCACTTTTTTTTTATACTTGTCTTATAATTATGCTCTTTTTATTCTTTCTTGAAAATCAAGTTTTTATTTTATATCCCATTACATTATTTTTTGGGTCTTTGAACATATTTAAAATCTAAATTAAAATTTTCTTGTAGATCAGACTTATTCACAATTGATAGTACTCTTTTTTTTTTTCTATACATGAACCATAGCTGCTGTTTTTGGCATGTTTTCTATTTTTGTTGTTAAAAAATTTGTGTTTTTCTCTTTTATCTTTCCCATTGTTGCTGATTTGGTGATTTTTTTTTTCTGAAGTTTTGAATTAATGCTGTGACCACTCAGGTTCCTATCCTTAGTTTTTCAGTACTCAGCTAATGGTATTAAGATAGGTAAATTTCTTGTTTTTACTGAAACTGGACGCTTTTGGGGGCACTCCTTTAATCTCAGATAGGTGTTTGAGAACTCTACCGTAAGCCTTTATTTTCTGCTAATTCAGAGCCTTATGCTCAACTAGAACTGATAAAAAAGAATTTCACAGGATATAACGTGTTATAATGCAGAGCATAGGCGAAGGGATTTTTCGAGCAAATGTGCAGCTTTATGCTTGCATGTAACCTGGATCCGTAGCAATGTATTGTATGTAGCTTTCCAAGCCCTCTGTTAACATCTTCTCCCCAGGTGTCCAGGCTTTGCCTTTAAAATTTAACTTTTCCTTTAAATGTTTTGGTTTGTATTAACTCTTAACCTTAACCTCAACTGTTAACCTTACCTGTAAAATAATTTCAATAAACATCTTATTGAGTGGCTATTTGTACTGGCTGATCTCAGAAGCCATATGGAAACAGTTTTCGCAAATAGAAGAGCCCCTAGAAAGTGCTCATGTTCTAGGGAACTTTAGTCAGACAGGCCATATTATGATAATTGGGGGGTATGAGTCATTGAAAGTTTCTGCTTCGTGTGGGACTGCTAGGCTCTACCAAGACTTCCAGCAAGTTAATTTTAAAGGTGGTTATTTAATTAAAAGTAAAGATGGGGTTTGGCTATTACGCCATTTTGTTTGTTTCTTTTTTTCTTTGTTTTTTATTCAGCTTTTTTTTTTTTTTGCCTTTTTTTTTGGGGAGTCACACCCACGCGATGCTCAGGGGTTACTCCTGGCTCTGCACTCAGGAATTACTCCTGGTGGTGCTCGGGGACCATATGGGATGCCGGGGATCGAACCCGGACCGGCACAGGCTGGCCGTGTGCAAGGCAAGCGCCCTACCCGCCGGGCTATTGCTCCTGCCCCTGTTCAGCCATTTTAATAATTTTTTTTTTTCTTTTTGGGTCACACCTGGAAACACTCAGGGGTTACTCCTGGCTCTTTGCTCAGGAATTACTCCTGGTGGTGCTCAGGGGACCATATGGGCTGCCCGAACGGGGGACCATATGGGATGCCGGGGATCAAACCCAGGCCAGCGTGGGCGGCTGCATGCAAGGCAAACGCCCTACCCGCTGGGCTATCGCTCTGGCCCCAGCTATTTTAATAAATTAGCATGTTCTGTAATCTATAAGACTTTGGTTAGTTTCCAGAGTACTGGTAAAGGGAATTAAGTTTTTTTTTTTTTTTGGGGGGGGGGCACACCTGGCGATGCTCAGGGGTTACTCCTGACTCTGCACTCAGGAATTACTCCTGGCGGTGCTCGGGGGACCATATGGGATGCCGGGGATTGAACCCGGGCCTGCCCATGTGCAAGGCAAATGTCCTACCCTCTGGGCTATCGCTCCTGCCCCTAAGAATTGTTTTTTCTTCCTTGGGCTATACCTGTGTGATGCTTGGGGACCGTGTTGTGCCAGGGATTGAAGTTGGGCCTCCCGCATGCAAAGTATGTACTCCAGGCCTTTGAGCTATCTCCCTGGCACCAGATTATTATTATTATTATTGTTTTTAATTTTTTGCTTTTAGGGTCACACCCGGCAATGCTCAGGGGTTAGTCCTGGCTCTGCACTCAGGAGTTACTCCTGGCAGTGTAATCCGGCCCCTAGATTATTATTATTTTTATCATTTCTTTCTGGGGAGTGAATTCTGAGTCCTTATACTTTGATTTTTCAGTGATGCTACCCTCAAGTAATTTATATTCAAGTGGAACCTGAATGGTATGAATTAAAATATAGATACTTTTTATCAGTCCAGTTTTATTATGCTTTATAATCTGTCTGTTTTACTTTCAGGCTAAACATTTCAGGTTTAGGGGCCGGAGCGATCGTCCAGTGGTTAGGGGCGTTTGCCTTGCATGCAGCTGACCTGGGTTTGATCCCCGACATCCCATATTATCCCCGAGCACCGCCAGGAGTAATTCCTGAGTGCAGAACCAGGAGTAACCCCTGAGCACTGCGGATGTGACCCAAAAAGCAAAAAAAAATAAAAATAAAAAAATTAAAAAAAAAAATTTCAAGTTTAGAAACCATCCTGTTGTGATTCATAGTCTGGCTTTCTTTTTCTTCTTTTTTTTTTTTTTTTTGGGTCACACCGGTGACACTCAGGTTACTCCTGGCTCTTCGCTCAGGAATTATTCCTGGCGGTGCTTGGGACCATGTGGGATACCGGAGATCGAACCTGGGTTGGCAGCGTGCAAGGCAAACGCCCTCACCGCTGTGCTACCGTTCCAGCCCCATTCTGGCTTTCTAAATACCTTTTATTTGTTTGGTTTGATTTTCGTTTTATGGGACACACTCAGCTGTGCTTACTTCTGACTCTGTATCACTGCTGGTATACTTGGGAGACTCTGTGGTGTGTCAGGAACCAAACCTGGGTCAGCTGGGTGCAAGGCAAGTGCCTTATTCACCGAACTACCTCTCTGGCCCCCTGAATACCTTTTTGTGTTTGGACAAGTTAACTCCTTTCCATTTTACTGTCTTTTGTCTAAAAATGGGAGTAATGATAACTTTATACCAGTAGGAATGTGAGGCTTTGAAAAGTTGACCTGGGGATAGAGAAATAGTAAAGTATTTAGATGCTGACCTTCCACGAGGCTGATTTCAGTTCCATCCCTGCACGCATATGGTCTCCTGAGCACAGCCAGGCTATGCCCCTCAGCACTTGTCAGTTGTGGCCCAAAAGTTCAAAAGTAAAAAGTCTGTGTAAGAGTACAATAATCTTGAAGCTGGAATCAACCAGAGTGCCCGAAAATCTATGACTGGATAGAAAAGCGTTGGTATATCTACACAATGGAATACTATGCAGCTGTTAGGAAAAATGAAGTTATAAAATTTGCCTACAAATGGATGGACATGGAGAAGATTATGTTGAGCGAAATTAGCCAGAAGGAGAGAGACAGATACAGAATGACTGCATTTATCTGCATAACATAAATATATAGGTACATATTATGATACCAATATCCAAGGTCAAGTGAAACATATATCAGGAGGTCCTGTCAAAGGTGGAAATTATCACAGACGTGTGGGGAGTCAGAGGCTAGGTAAGACAGAAAATGGAACAGTGTGCTAACAATTGTTGAGGGTACTTATGCCAACCTAGAACTGAGCATTAAATAGAGGCAAAAAGATACACATGACAACCCTTTAATGTATGTTCTGTAATCCATAGTCTGAGGGGAAGGAAAATAGAAAGAGAGAGAAATGGAAAGAAATAAAGAACCTGCCATGGAGGAGGGCTGGTGGAGGGGGAGGGAACCGGGGACGTTGGTGGTGGGAGATGGGCACTGGTGGCGGGATGGGTGCTGCAACACTGTATGACCAAAACCCAAATATGAACTTTTAATTGTATATCTTTGTAATTGTAAAAATAAAAAATTAAAAAAAA